>PVKC010033024.1:0-14083 GCA_004027635.1 Crocidura indochinensis
TGCTCTGATCTGGATAATAATATCAGATCTTTGTATCTAGAGGTCTCAGTCTCTGCACAGATCAAGGAGTAGAACTTACGATGAAGTCTTTGTTTGTGATTTCAAAAGTTCTGTTTCCTCAGTGTCATTTTAATCTGTCTTTTGCAGTTGGTGGTCTTGGGCCTTGCGTTGATCCTCAGGTGGAGCCTGGGATATAGTCTTTTGTTATGTTTCCTGAAGAACCATTCAGTTGCAGTTGTCTCAGTCAAGTCTCTGGAATTAGAGATCATGGTTGTTGTGCAGGTCCTAGGACAAACCCTAGACTAGGGCTTGCTTTCTGGTCCCAGATTACATACTGCCCTGCCATGGTTCTATCCGCCAGTCTTCTGTAGATCACGTTCTTGGCTTTTGCACAGCCCAAAGTGTGACCGGTCTTCTGCTTTTGTCTTATCATTAGTTGGTAAGGTACCCTGTTCTTATGTCCATTTGTAACATAGTCGAGCTTGCACATGTTGGTGTTTGAGCAGTATTCAGGCTGTCCCAGATGGAATTTGGTTCCTGTAGCTATTGTGCAGAACTGTGTCATTTCTATGTCTGGGATTCAGGATTCTAGGTTGAACAGTCGGCGTCTAATCTCCTGGGGTCTAAAATAGGTCCACATGACATATTTTCAAGATGAGAGCTTCCCATATATTGTAAATAAGTATGAGTTCTTATCCCTAGTAGATAAGAGCTTGTTTCCATATGTGTGATTTCCCCTTTTTTAGTGTGCCTTTGCAGGGAGAAATGGTGCTTCATTATATTGTTGGTGTATTTGGGGGAGGAAAAAGAAGATCAGAGAGACAAGTCACACATCCAAAAAAGATAAGAATATAAATAAAATATATTTGCTTACATATGGTGAAAAATGATTTAAAAACTGAAGTAAAAAATAAATAAAGAACTGGAATGAAAAATAAAGAGGTAATTATACCGGTCCTATACTTATGATGGAAGTATAGGATTCCCCATTGTCTTTTGAGATTCTCTTGTGGGGTGTGAGTTTCCAGACACCTTTTCATCGAATACCCTGCCTTTTATCAGATTGGAAAAACATTTGTGGCAGGGGAGTCTTGGGTAGAGTTCTTGCATTGGGAGGCCTTTTAGGGCTAAGTCCAGTATCCAGCAATAGTCCACGTTAGGAAGGTTTGGTAGTGAGAGCCACACAGCTTGAGTCAGCGTGGGTGTTGGTTGTCTTTTCCAGCTGGGGATGAGATGCGGGTTTGAGTGGGTGTCCCTTCGCTTGGGTGCTGGGTACTGGTTTGTTCGGGTAGGAAGTCAGTCTTGATGCCTACTAGATTAAGAACTGAGGGTGACGAGCTTTAGTAAGATGGAGAATCTGGGTGGTATTGAGGGGTGAATTGATAGTCGGATTCCTAGAAGGTGGGAAGAGGAAAGTATATGAAAGAGGCAGAATTTTCTTAAAGTAGCACTACATTCCAACATCTTGCTTGAAAACTGGGCAAATCTGGTTCTTTAGAAGTGTCTACTGCTTTGAAGTGTTTTTCTCTTTGACGAAGAAGAAGAAGAAGAAGAAGAAGAAGAAGAAGAAGAAGAAGAAGAAGAAGAAGAAGAAGAAGAAGAAGAAGAAGAAGAACAAGAACAAGAACAAGAACAAGAACAAGAACAAGAACAAGAACAAGAAGAACAAGAACAAGAACAAGAACAAGAACAAGAAGAACAAGAAGAACAAGAAGAAGAAGAACAAGAACAAGAAGAAGAAGAACAAGAAGAAAACAAGAAGAAGAAGAAGAAGAAGAAGGGCATATGAAATATAAGCAAAATAAAAGGGTACTTTTTTTCATATTTTGCACATTCTTTCCTTATTCACAAGATAACCCAAAGTGCTAAGAAAGAAAGTGACACACAAAGAATTAGAAAATTGCAGCTAAAGTTCAGCACTTACCTTTACTAGTGATGCTACATGAACCTTTGAAGTGAGAAACAGAATTATTAATGGAGGCAGGCACACTCCTCTGACCTGTAAATTAATTGAAATAGCGACTAGTTGAGAGCAGATAGTTCAGATAGGGTGTTGTCTATAGGGGCTGAGTGATCTGGGTGGTCTTACTGACATAATGGAGACATAAGGGGGATATAATGTACTTGGTGAACCAGCAGGTAGGGGTGGGGTTCTTCAAGTTAGAATGAGTTCATTACTTTCAGCACAAGCAAAAAATGTGTCACACAAAAAATCTGGAATGGGTAATGTTTGCAGTTTCTTGAATTGTCCCCTTCCTATCTATCCTTAAGCCCCAAATCTCAAAGTAAACTTTATATAGCAGTAGCATAGACTCACAAGGGATCTTGTTAGAAATATAAAAGTCAAGTAGCCTTCAGGCCTTAGGGAATTAGCATTTGCATTTTAGCCGCATCTTCACATGAATTCTGGGCACACTGACATTAAAACATATAGAATCCAAAGCTCTAGAGTCCAAACAGCATTAAACCAGAATCTTTGTGGATTGTATTTAATTTTGTATTTCTAGAGCTGCAAATAAGTGCCTGATGGTACTTGGAAGGTTTCAATAAATATTTGTATTATGAATAACTAAGTGAATGAATGCAATGAGGATTGCATCCTGAAAACAAACCTAGAAAAATGAGAGTGACTCGGAGTCTTTTTATGTACATAGACACTCATTTTAATCAGGTAAGATTTTTGTAGTCATTCCTCAATTTATTAGGACATAAATTAATGGCTGCATGATGAACTCCTTTCCTAACCACTGTGAAAGTTTAAAGCAAAAAAGAAATTAAGATAATCCCTCTGTGAGACAGTAAAACTTTATTAGGGACTGTAAGAGTATATTGGTCTTCTGGTCGGTGAGGTGGAACTAGAGGTAAGGTGCCTGTCTTGCAAGTGCTAGCCAAGGAAGGACCGTGGTTCAATCCCCTGGCATCCCATATGGTCCCCCAAGCGAGGGGCAATTTCTGAGTGCTTAGCCAGGAGTAACCCCTGAGCATCAAATGGGTGTGGCCTGAAAAACAAACAAAAAAAAGAGTATATTGGTTTGTAGTTCACCCTAGTATCAGAAAGCCACAGGTGATTAAGCAGAGAATAGAGACCACCTGTGTACTGTTTGTAGAAATAGGACACCGGTTGGAAGGAAATAGCACACACAAAGAAGGAAATGGAGTGCCGGGATAGGCAAGAAATGCTGCCAGAGTCAACTAGTCCACATAAGAGCATTTATCTGAAGAAAATACTGACTTCAAATGACACCTGTATTCTGATATCTATTGCAACATTACTCAGACTGGTCAAATAAGAAAATCTACTTATGCACTGGTGGATGGTGAATGTATAAAAATATTGTAATGTTTACACACACAAAAGAACATTTTTCTTTTGCCATTTGCAGCATGGATGGAAGTTGAGGATATTGTGCAAGGTAAAATCACTTAGACAATGATACACACATACACACATCTTAACTCAGTTATGTGTAGGATTTAAAAATACCCAACAAGTAAAAATCAAGTTCCTTAACACAGTAATAGGAATAGGATGTCAGAAGGGGGACATAGTGGGTGAAGAAAGTGGTCATGTTGAAAAGGTCAAGTTACACTAACTTTCAGTTATGAAATACGTCATAGGACATATTGTATAATTATATTTTCATATTTGAAAGGTATAAGTATATATTACAGATATCTAATCATAAGAATAAAAATTGCAGAAAAGGGGCTAGAGTGATAGTACAGTGGTTAGTTGCTTCTCCTGCACATGGTCAACCTGGGTTCAATTCCCAGTGTCCCATGGTCTCTTGATCATTGCCGGAGTAATTTCTGAGCACAGAACCAGGACACACCTTGAGCATCACTGGCTATGGCCCCAAAACCAAATATAAAATAAAAATTGTAGAAAAATGGAAAAAAATTAAATTCCTCTTTGGAAATAAATTGTCTAGGGCTCAGAGGAAAATTAAGGACTAGGAACTTTTTGGTGTAAGGGACCAAACATGGTACTGCAGACCCCAGAACAACTTCTGGGTCCAGTTTATGCATACATTCAACATTGATGACTTTTTCATCTTTTCAACATTATTCATTGCAGATAATGACAATAATCCCCTTATTCTGTGAGGACTCAAAATCTTATGGAGCCTCACATAATCATCTCAGATTATTGAGTAAGCCTATCAAAGAAATTTATAAAGTCAGAAATTTTCTACAGAGAAAGGCAGATCCTATGAAGGTAAGCAGGAGGTATCTGCCACTGCTATGAGATTACCAACTGGGAGAAACTGAGGGGATCTGTTGCCACTCCGTGTTTCTCTACTCTTTGATTCCTGAACCTCTCTGGAGAGGGTCATGAAGGGCCCAGGAAAAACTGTCTGCTAGAGACTCCAGAAGAGCACCATCACTCCACTTCACTTGGTGGCCACACACTCTAATTAATGAACCCCACCCACCATAACATGCAGAAAAAAATCACACTACAAGCTTGACAATTGGGAAACCTCGCAGGCAAACACCATGCACAGAATGAAGATGGTAGCTCTGATGACACAAAAAATACCAACCATCTGATTAATCTCTCAGATAAGAAGTTTAGAATAGAAACATGGAGATCCTCATGGAAATCAAAGAAAACATATTTCTAGCTAAACAGAACACAAAGATAGAAATCAGAAAACTCCAAGCTGAAAGAAGTGATCAGAAAAACATGGTAGCTGAACTGAAAACCTCAATAGAAAGCCTCTCCAAAAAAGTAGTAGCAGCCGAGGACAGAATCAGTGAATAGGAAGATGAAATGCAGAACAAATCCATACAGCAGAAGAGATTGGAAAAGAAATATAAGGCAAATGATCAGACAATGGAAAAAGTACTAAAAGAATGTGAAAAGAAATAGAAGTCTTTTATAAACTCAACAGAAACAGCATAAGAATCATTGGAGTCCCAGAGGCCCGGGAAGGGGAACCCCAGGAAGAATCAAAAATCAAAAACATCATCACAGAAAACTCCAAGAGCTAAAGATAGCATGCACTCAAATCCTGCATGCCCAAAGAGTACCAACTAAGAGAGACACACAGAGAAACACCCCAAGACACATCTTAGTCACAATGACGAATCCTACAGATGGAGATAGAATTCTGAAAGCAGCAAGATCCAAAAAGGAAATTACATTCAAATGAGCATCGTTAAGATTTACAGCAGACATGTCACAAGAAACTCTCAAGGTCAGAAGACAGTGGTGGGATATAGTGACAAGACCGAATGAAATGGAGGCTTCACCTAGAATAATGCACCCAGCCCAACTCACATTCAGGTTTGAAGGAAGGATACATAGCTTCATGGATAAACAACAGCTCAGAAATTTAGATGCAAAACCAGCCTTAAAGGAAAAACTGAGAGGTCTACTTTAAGACAAGACAGACCAACAGACACGCCAAACTTATAAACAAAGATGACATTAAATTCCATGACAATCATCTCCCTCAATGTCAATGGCCTAAATATGCACCAACACAGAGTGGCAAAATGGAACAAAAAGATGAAGCCAAACTTCTGCTGCTTACAAGAAACAGACCTGAATAGGCATAACAAACATAGACTCAAATTCAAAGGCTAGAGGAAAATCATTCAAATAAATAACAACCTTAAAAAAGCTGGGGTGGCCATACTAATATCAGATGACACATGCTTTAGACTGAGAAAAGTTGTAAGGGACAAAGATGAACACTTAGAACTAATCAAGGGATATCTGCAACAGGAAGAAATCACACTACTAAACATATATGCACCCAATGAGAGACCAGAAAAATATCTAATACAATTATTGAGAAATTTGAAAGAGGACATCAATAATAACACAATAATTGTGGGAGACCTCAACACGGCCCTGTCAACACTTAATAGGCCAACCAGACTGAAACCCAACAGAAATATACTAGCCATGAAAAGAGATATGGAAGAAAGAGACCTAGTGTGTGTGTATATATATATATATATCTTTATATATATATACACATATATATATGTTTCTGGGGATGGAATATATATATTCCAGAAACCTGGATACACATTCTTCGCCAATGCACATGGGTCATTCTCCAGGATAGACCACATGCTGGCACATAAAACATACCTCCATAAAATCAAGAGGTTAAAAATTTTGCAGGCTACCATCGCTGACCACAAAGCTCTGAAATTAGCTTTGAACTACAAAGAGACACAAAAGAATTTTAACAACTGAAAATTAAACAGCCTGCTACTGAACAACCAGTGGGTCCGAGAGGAAATCAAAGAGGAAATCAAAACTTTCCTGGAAACAAATGACATTGAAGACACAAACTATCAGTATCTATGGGACACACAAAAGCATAACTGAAAGGAAAATGTGTAGCTTTGCAAGCACACATCAGGAAGGAAGAAGGGGCATACCTAAATAACCTAATGATGCAGTTTATAGAATTAGAAAATGATCAACAAAGGGAATCAAAAATAGAGAGATAGAAGGAAATAACAAAGCTAAGAGAAGAAATCAATGAAGTGGAAACCCAAAAAAAAAAACAATCTGAAAGATCAACGAAAGCAGAAGTTGGTTCTTTGAAAAAATAAAAAAGATTGATAAACCATTGGCAACACTCACAAAGAAAGAGAGAGAAAAAGAGAGATAACCCATATTAGAAACGAAAAGGGGTGATCAGTACAGATATTGCAGAGATTCAAAGAGAATCATGAATACTTTGAGAAACTCCACTACACCAAATATGAGAACCTAGAAGAAATGGATAAATTCCTGAACTCTTATAACCTTCCACAGTTGGATAAGGAAGATGTAGCATATATAAACAGCCCCATCACCATTAAGGAAATTGAAATGGTCATCAAATGTCTGCCCCAAAACAAAAGCCCAGGCCCATATGGATTCACAAATAAATTCTTTCAAACCTTTCAAAAAAAAAAAAAAACTACTACTAATCCTGTCCAGGGTCTTTCATGAAATTGAAATAATGGGTACACTTTCAAATAGTTCTTATGAAGCCAACATCCCCTTGATACCAAAACCAGACAGAGATTCTACCAAAAAAGGAAAATTACAGACTAATATCCCTGAAGAACACAGATGCAAAGATCATCAACAAAATCCTGACAAATAGATCCAAGGTTTCATCAAATGCTCATACATTACCAACAAGTAGGTTTCATCCAAGGAATGCAAGGATGGCTTAACATCCATAAATCTATCGATGTAATACAGAATATCAACAACAAGAAAAATAAAAATCACATGATTTATACAAATAGATGCACATAAAGCATTTGATAAGGTTCAACACCCATTCTTCATAATAACTCTCAGTAAATGGGAATTAAATGAACCTTTCTCAATATAGTTAAGGCCTCTACAACAAGCCAATGGTAAATATTATCCTCAATGGAGAAAAAACTAAAAGCCTTTCCTCTAAATTATGGTACAAGTAAGGCTGTCCTCTCTCACCACTGCTATTCAACATAGTACTGGAAGTATTTGATATAGCAATTAGGCAAGAAAAAGGTATCAAGGGAATCCAGATAGGAAAGGAAGAAGTCAAGCTCTCACTGTTTGAAGATGACATAATATTCTACCTAGGAAACCCTAAAGACTCTACCAAAAAGCTTCTAGAAACAAGAGATTCATATAGCAATGTGGCAGTTACAAAATTCACAAACAGGAATCAATGGCCTTTTTATACAACCATAATGATAGGGAAGAAATGGACATTAAGAAAACAACCCATTCACATTAGTGCACACAAACTCAATATCTTGAAGTCAACTTGACTAAAGATGTGAAGGACCTATACAAAGAAAACTATAAAACCCTGCTCCAAGAAATAAGAGAGGACACACAGAAATGAAACACATACCCACTCATGGATTGGCAGGATTAACATCATTAAAATGGCAATACTCACCAAAGCATTGTACAGATTTAATGCCATCTCTCTAAAGATACCCATGACATTCTTCAAAGAAGTGGATCAAACACTTCTGAAATTCATTTGGAACAATAAACATCCATGAATAGCTAAAGCAATCTTTGGAAAAAGGAATATGGGAGGCATTACTTTTCTCAACTTTAAACTATTACAAAGCAATAGTTATCAAAACAGCATGGTATTGGAATAAGACAACCCTCAGATAAGTGTCTTGAGTCCTCGGCGAATGCTCTACAGACATACAATCACCAAATTTTTGATAGAGCAATAAATCCTACATGGAGCAAGGAAAGCCCCTTCAACAAGTGGTGTTGGCACAACTGGCTCGCTACTTGCAAAAAAAACAAACTCAGATCCACAGCTAACACCATGTATGAAGGTAAAATCTAAATGGATTAAAGACCTTGATATAAGGCCTGAAACCATAAGGTATATAGAACAACAACCATAAGGTATATAGAACAAACCATAAGGTATATAGAACTCCATGACATTGAGACGAAATTCATCTTTAAGGAGGAACTAGCACTCTCCAAACAATTGTAAGCAGAGATAAACAGATGGGAATATATTAAGCTGAGAAGCTTCTTCACCTCAAAGGAAATAGTGCCCAGGATACAAGAATCACCCACTGAGTGGGAGAAACTATTCACCCAATATCCATCTGATAAGTGACTAATATCCAAAATATACAAGGCACTTACAGAACTTTACAAGAACACAACATCTAATCCCATCAAAAAATGGGGAGAAGAAACAGACACTTTGCCAAAGAAGAAATACAAATGGCCAAAAGGCACATTGAAAAAATGCTCCCCATCACTAATCATTGGAGAAATGCAAATCAAAAAACTATGAGGTACCATCTCACACCACAGAGGTTGATGTACATCACAAAATATGGCAATAAGTCATGCGGGCAGAGATGTGGAGAGAAAGGAACTCTTTTTCTATGCTGGTGGGAAGGCCATCTAGTCCAATCTTTATGGAAAATGATATGGAGATTCCTACAAAAGCTGAAAATTGAGCTCTAATATAATCCAGCTATACCGCTCCTAGGGATATATCCTAGGAAGAGAAATACAATACAAAAATCCCTTTCTCACACAAACATTCATTGCAGTGCTATTTAAATTAGCCAGACTCTGGAAACAACCAAGATGTCCTTCAACAGATAAATGACTAAAGAAACGGTGGTATATATACACAAAGGGATATTATGCAGCCATCAGGAGAGATGAAGTCATGAAATTTTCCTCTACATGGATGTACATGGAATCTATTATGCTGAGTGAAGTAAATCAGAAGGAGAGAGATAGACGCAGAATAGTCTCCTTCATCTATGGCAGTGGTCAGCAGCCTGCGGCTCACAAGCAGCATGTGGCTCTTTACACTTTTAATTTGGCTCTTCTGTGTGCGAGTGGCCGCTCCAGGATTCAGGACTCTGCTCCTATCTTCTGTCAGTGCGTGCCCTGTGTGCAGACCCGGAGGCCGACTCCAAGAGTATAAGATAATACACAGTATCAACCCTAAACAAAAACCTCTTTCTTTGATATGTAAAAGTCCACTGAATATGTACTTTTGTCTCTCTCTTGACCTGAAGTCTCCTGGTATTGGGAATTGGTTTTAAGAAAGAAAGAGGTGTTCTAGCTTTTGGGGCTCCAGGGTGAGAGTACAAGGTAAAAGGCCATGGACTCCATGATCATCCTTTCCTGGCTAGCTTGGTTTATTATTTCTTTACTACTACCCTGCTTCTTCAGACTAGGTTGGGTGGGGTTTAGAAATACAGTACCTGGAGTGATCTTAAAACACATATTTTATTTTGCACAAGAGTGGGCATCTTCCATGAAGGGATTCTCAACACAGAGTTTTCTTTTCCATGGATTTTCTTGTTCAGAGTACTCATGATTAAAGTTGTGAGCTAATGCCCTTAAATACTGTTTTTCATATTGATTATGACTTTCTGCATAATATAAGTGCCAATCAGAATTTTTTGGGGGGTCACACCTGGCACTGCTCAGAGGTTACTCCTGGCTCCATGCTCAGAAATTGCTCCTGGCAGGCACGGGGGACAATATGGGGCACCGGGATTCGAACCGATGACCTTTTGCATGAAAGGCAAACGCCTTACCTCCATGCTATCTCCCGGGCCCCTCAATCAGAATTTTTTTGCAAGAGTGGAAACATTTCAATATCTCCTTCTCAGACACAGCTATCCTAGAATCAGATTCTTTTTGAACACATCCATCTTATGTCTCACTCTAAAAACTACTTGGGAAACTCCCCTGCAGAGAAATATTAAATTTATAAAGAAAATGAACAATGTCTGCCAAATACATTCCTATCCATTACTTGTTCAACTGGGGCTGTACAAAGTCAGAATTCTGCTCTCACAGTAACTGCACTACTTCTTCTCTCTTGCCAACAAGGCAAGAGAGCACCCTTCCCCTTAACAGCCACTTCACTTCTTCATGGAGAAGATGCTAGTAGTGGGCATCCATACTCTCACCCAGGGTGGTGAATAGCATGCATTTGATCACAATTGTGAATTTCACAAGCTATCTTTACTGTGTCATCTGTCATAGAGTTTAGTTCAGCAGGGAGTTTTTTGAATTAAGTTTACCATACAATGAGTAGATACAATGTATGGGTGTGCAACTTCTGTTTCTTGTGACTACACAAAAACACTGAGCCATGAACAGTGCATCATCTGTACATACATTAACACTTCAGATTATTATTCTGAGTGAAATGAGTCAAAAGGAGAGGTGTAGATAGGTGGTGAGCTTCATGAGGTGAGCTGGAACTTCCAGATCTTTTCTCTTCTATGTCTAAAAATTATCATTGCAAGAATGTCTTTCATTTTTCTTAAAACTCATAGATGAGTGATACCATTCTGCGTTTTTCTCTCTCTCTCTGACTTATTTCACTCAGCATAATAGATTCCATGTATATCCATGTATAGGAAAATTTCAAGACTTCATCTATCATAACAGCTGCATAGTATTCCATTGTGTATATGTACCACAGTTTCTTTAGCCATTCGTCTGTTGAAGGACATCTTGGTTGTTTCCAGAGTCTTGCTATGGTAAATAGTGCTGCTTGAATATGGGTATAAGGATAGGATTTTTGTGTTGTATTTTTGTATTCGTAGGGTATATTCCTAGGAGTGGAATAGCTGGATAGTATGGAAGCTCGATTTCCAGTTTCTGGAGGAATCTCCATATCGCTTTCCATAAAGGTTGAACTACATGGCATTCCCACCAGCAGTGGATAAGAATTCCTTTCTCTCCACATCCTCACCAACACTGTTTGTTCTCATTCATTGTGATGTGTGCTATTCTCTGTGGTGTGAGGTGGTACCTCATAGTTGTTTTGATTTGCATCTCCCTGATGATTAGTGATGTGGAGCATTTTTTCATGTGTCTTTTGGCCATTCGTTTTTCTTCTTTGTCAAAGTTTCTGTCCATTTTTTCTCCCCATTTTTTGATGGGATTAGATTTTTTTTCTTGTAAAATTCTGTCAGTGCCTTGTATATTTTGGATATTATCCCTTATGTGATGGGTATTGGGTGAACAGTTTCTCCCACTCAGTGGGTGGCTCTTGATTGTGGGCGCTATTTCCTTTGAGGTGCAGAAGCTTCTCAGCTTAATATATTCCCATCTGTTAATCTCTGCTTTCACCTGCTTGGAGAGTGCATTTTCCTGCTTGAATATGCTTGTAGTCTCTATGTCCTGGAGTGTTTTGCCTACGTGTTGTTCTATATATCTTATGGCTTCGGGTCTGATATCAAGGTCTTTCATCCATTTTGATTTTACCTTCGTACATGATGTTAGCTGGGGGTCTAAGTTCAATTTTTTGCAAGTGGCTAGCCAGTTGTGCCAACACCACTTGTTGAAGAGGCTTTCTTTGCTCCATTTAAAATTTCTTGCTCCTTTATCAAAAATTAGGTGGCTGTATGTCTGGGGAACACTTTCTGAGTATTTAAGCCTATTCCACTGATCTGAGGGCCTGTCCTTATTTCAATACCATGCTGTTTTGATAACTACTGCTTTGCAGTAAAGTTTAAGGTTGGCAAAAGTAATTCCTCCCATGTTCTTTTTCCCAATGATTGCTTTTGCTATTCTAGGGTGTTTATTGTTCCAAATGAATTTCAAAAGTGCCTGATCTGGCTCTGCTAAGGGAACTATGGTCTGAGGGGAGTCTTTTTCTGTGCTTCTGTCTTTTCTGAATTCTTGGAGCTCTTACCAAAGACCAGAGCCCTGGGAAGTGAATCCAGAAATCGCTGCATTCTGAGGCTGCCAGCTAGTTAATGATCTTGGAGCTCTCCCCAAAGACCAGAGCCCTGGGAAGTGAATTCAGAAATTGCTGCATTCTGAGGCTGCCAGCTAGCTAACGATCTTGGAGCTCTCCCCAAAGACCAGAGCCCTGGGAAGTGAATCCAGAAATCGCTACATTCTGCGGCTGCCAGCTAGCTAATGAGTGAGTAAGATCTCGCTGTCTGTGGAGATTCCCAATTGGAGAGCTGATTGCTCCTCCTGCGGGAGACTCCGCCCTACTGCGCTCTGCTAAGGGAACTGTGGTCTGGGGGAAGTCTTCTTCTGGGCTTCTGTCTTTTCTGATTTCTTGGAGCTCTCCTCAAAGACCAGAGTCCTGGGAAGTGAATCTAGAAATCGTTGCATTCTGAGGCTGCCAACTAGCTAATGATCTTGGAGCTCTCCCCAAAGACCAGAGCCCTGGGAAGTGAATTCAGAAATCACTGCATTCTGAGGCTGCCAGCTAGCTAATGAGTGAATAAGATCCGTCTGGCTGTGGAAATTCCCAGTTGGAGAGCTGAATGCTCCTCCTGCGGGAGACTCCGCCCTACTGCGCTGTGCTATGGGAACTGTGGTCTGAGGGGAGTCTTTTTCTGTGCTTCTCTCTTTTCTGAAGTCTTGGGGTCCCATAAGAGCGCAGTCGCTCTGCTTCGCTTCGAGACCGCGCATTCTGTCTAACCAATAAACTGCATCACAACACGCAGGAATAACCACACTACTGGCGAGACAACGCGGAAAGCTCGTAGGCAAACACTATGCACCGAGAATGAGGATGATGGTTTGGATGACATTAAAAATCACAAACCTCGGCCGTCAGCCTGGGAATTTCTCTGCATCCATGCCTGCCCAGTAGGGCTAACTCCTAAGAACTGTGTGTCTTGTATTTTCTTTTTGTTTCTTTGTCCTTTGCTGTCATCCGGAATTCGTGGGAGTGGACCAAACTGGTCCCAAAAAGACTCGCTCTCCCAGAGGTCCATCCTAGGGCTGAAACACCCAGGAACATTCCATTAGACTGAAAACCGGCTATAGCAAGTACTCTGCAAAGCAAGGTCCCCTGATTGTGATGTCAGGCTGGGAATTTCTCCGCATCCATGCCTGCCCAGTAGGGCTGACTCCTAAGAACTGTGAGTCTTGTCTTTTCTTTGTGTTTCTTTGTCCTCTGCTGTCATCCAGACCTCGTGGGAGTGGGCAAATAATAGGCTGCAGAAGAGCACTTTGGCTCCGCTTCGCTATGCGGCCGTGTACTCTTTCTAAGGAAAGCACATCAATGCAACAAGAAGAAAAAAAAAAAAACTAAGGGCTGTGCTGGATCACAGAAGCCCAGAATTTCTCTCTGGATTGTCTTCTCTGCTGTATGCCTAGGCCCAAGATTTGATCCTTTGAGAGGCCTCATTCACAGAGGACTCCACTCCCTTGTAGGCTAATCAACACACCCGGAAAGGCTAGAACCAGAGGTGTCTGGCTGCTCACATCATCTACCCAATGAATACCACCGCAACACGTAGAAAAACACAATACTAGTGTGACAATGGGGAAACAATGCAGGCCAGCGTCAGACATAGAGAACGAGGAAGACAATTCCGATGACCAGATAATGACCAACGAACTAATCAATCTCTCAGATAAGGACTTTAGAAAAACAATATGGAAGTTGCTCAAAGAACTCAAAGAAACCATGGACCGAGTTGAACAGAACACTAAAAAGAAACAAGAAAATATGATGACACAAATCGCAAAACTCCAAACTGAAATAACATGTCAACTAACAGACCTGAAAAACTCAGTAAATGAATTGAATGGTAAAATGGATGATCTCAA
>PVKC010033025.1:0-14087 GCA_004027635.1 Crocidura indochinensis
TCTCCACCCTTGCCATATATTGTCACGGGATTGACTATAGACTCCTTTCAGGTTCATTTGCTCTCCCCTAGGAAACTCACCACTTTTTATGGCAAGCTTCCTATCATGGACTAGTCCTCCTGTCCCTCATCCCTATTTTCTCTAGATATTATTACCATATTGCCATTTATTATTCTTATATGCCACAAATGATTATTCTGTGTCTATACCTCTCCTTCTGACTCATTTCACTCAGAATAATAATCTGATTTGTTGATGTATGTACAGATGATGTGCTCTGCATGGCTCAGTGTTTTTGTGTAGTCACAAGAAACAGAAGTTGCACACCCGTACTTTGTATCCACTCATTGTATGATAGACTGGATTAAATAAGCTCTCTGCTGAACTAAACTCTATAACAGATGACACAGTAAAGATAATTTGTGAAATTCACAATTGTGATCTAATCCAGGCTATTCACCATCCTGGGTGAGAGTATGGATGCCCACTACTAGCAACTTCTCCATGAAGAAGTGAAGTGGCTGTTCAGGGGAAGGGTACTCTCTCGCCTTGTTGGCAAGAGGGAAGAAGTAATGCAGTTCCTGTGAGAGCAGAACTCTGACTTTGTACAGCCCCAGTTGGACAAGGAATGGGTAGCTAAGCTTGTATATTTGGCAGAAATTGTTCGTTTTCTCTATGAATTTAATATTTCTCTGCAGGGGAGTTTCACAAGTAGTTTTTACAGTGAAACATAAGATGGATGTGTTCAAAAAAGAATCTGATTCTGGGATAGCTGTGTCTGAGAAGAAGATATTGAAATGTTTCCACTCTTGCAAAAATTTTCTAATTGTCACTTATATTATGCAGAAAACCATAAAAAAACAGCATTTAAGGGCATTAGCTCACAACTTTATTCATGAGTACTCTGAACATGAGAATTCACGGAAAAGAAGACTCTGAGTTGAGAATCCCTTCATGGAAGATGCCCACTCTTGTGCAAAATAAAATATGTGTTTTAAGATCACTCCAGGCACTGTATTTCTAAACCCCACCCAACCTGGTCTGAAGAAGCAGGGTAGCAGGAAAGAAATAATAAACCAAGCTTGCCAGGAAAGAATGATCATGGGGTCCATGGCCTTTTGTACTCTCTGCCTCAGGCCCAAAAAGCTAGAACACCTCTTTCTTTATTAAAACTAATTCCCAATACCAGGAGGCTTCAGGTCAAGAGAGAGAGAGAGGCAAAAGTACATATTCAGTGGACTTTTACATATCAAAGGAAGAGGTTTAAGAAAGGATAAAGTGGGGGCTGGAGAGATAGCATGGCGGTAAGGCATTTGCCATTCATGCAGAAGAAGGTCATTGGTTCAAATCCTGGCATCCCACATGGTCCCCAGAGCCTGCCAGGAGCGATTTCTGAGCGTGGAGCCAGGAGTAACTCCTGAGCGCTGCCAGGTGTGACTCAAAAGCCAAAAACCAAAAAAAAAAAAAAAAAAAAAAAAAGGAGGATGACGTTGGGGGAACACATTTGCTTGGGGTTGATCCTGGGTATCATCTTACACTCTTGGAGCTGGCCGAGGAGGCTGCACACAGGGTGCGCACTGACAGAGGTTAGGACCAGAGTCCTAACTCCTGGAGCAGCCGCCCAGCACACAGAAGAGCCAAATTAAAAGTGTAAAGAGCCACATGTGGCTTGGGAGCCGCAGGTTGCTGACCATTGGTCTAGTCAAGAGATAGGGGAGACTTGGGGATAGCACAGTGACAAAAACACCCACTTTGCAATCAGATGTCTGGAAACAGTGCCCAGGATACAAGAGCCACCCATTGAGTGGGAGAAACTATACATTCAATTCCCATCAAATAAGGGGCTAATATCCAAAATATACAAGGCACTGATAGAACTTTACAAGAAAAAAAATCTAATTCCATAAAAAAATGAGGAAAAGAAATGGACAGACACTTTGACAAAAAAGAAATACAAATGGTCAGGGCCGAGGAGATAGCATGGAGGTAAGGCGTTTGCCTTTCATGCAAAAGGTCATCGGTTTGAATCCCGGTGCCCCATATGGTCCCCAGTGCCTGCCAGGAGCAATTTCTGAGCATGGAGCCAGGAGTAATCCCTGAGCACTGCCGGGTGTGACCCAAAAATCAAAAAAAAAAAATACAAATGGCCAAAAGGCACATGAAAAAAATACTCCACATCACTAATGATCAGGAAGATGCAAATTAAAACAACTATGAGGTACCACCTCACACCACAGAGATTGGTGAAAGAGAACAATCAGTGCTGGCGGGGATGTGGAGAGTAAGAAACTCTTATCCACTGCTGGTGGGAATGCAGTCTAGACCAACCTTTATGGAAAGTGATATGGAGATTCCTCTAAAAACTGGAAATTGAGCTCCCAAACAATCCAGCTATACCACTCCTAGGGATATACCCTAGGAACACAAAAATACTATACAAAAATCCCTTACTGACACCTATATTCATTGCAGTGCTAAAGAAACTGTGGTACTCTCTGCCTCAGGCCCAAAAAGCTAGAACACCTCTTTCTTTATTAAAACTAATTCCCAATACCAGGAGGCTGACACAATGCTGTCAGGAGAGATGACGTCATGAAATTCTACTATACGTGGATGTACATGGAATCTATTATGCTGAGTGAAATAAGTTTGAGGGAGAGAGATAGACACAGAATAGTCTCACTTATCTATGGGTTTTAAGAAAAATAAAAGACATACTTAAAATAATTTTCAGAGACAAAAGAGAGGAGGGCTGGAAGTTCCAGCTCACGACATGAAGCTCACCACAGAGTGATGAGTGCAGTTAGAGAAATAACTACATTGCAAACTATCCTAACAATAAAAATGAATGAAGGAAGTTAGAAAGCCTATCTAGAGTACAGGCAGGGGTGAGGTGGGGAGGAGGGAGATTTGGGACATTGGGGATGGGAATGTTGCACTGGTGAAAGTGGGTGTTTTTTACATGAATGAAACTCGACCACAATCATGTTTGTAATCAAGGTGTTAAATAAATATATTAATTAAAAAATTTAAAAATAGAATTAGTGATCTTGAGGATATATTTTTCCATGGAGTGGAGAAATGAATGACTGATTAGAGGGGATGAAAAATGGAAGTAGGAGAAAAGAAATTGAATTTAGTGATTAAAGATGCCTATATGGCATTTTTAATAAAGAAAAATAAATAGGAAAATGTTCAAAGTATACATGAATTTTGCAGGGCAGGGATTTGCACCATATGTCAGTTCCTAGAACTGATTGGAAGACTATTTGATACTCTGTTGGTATGGAGTATGCAAGACAAACATCTTAACTCCTGTACTTTCTCTTTGGCCCACTGCAAGCTTTTTTCTTAAAGGTAGTAGAAGTGCCATCATTGATGACACTGTCCTAGTAGAGAGTGATTGAAGATTTCTAATTATTTTTATAGATGTACAACAAATTGTACTTAAACATTTATCAAAAGAAATTTATGCAACTATCTTAACCCTAAATTGGCATATTTTCCTCAGCAAAATTTTACTTGCTATATTTACTTGTTTATAATTATTAAAATATTTTCAAATGGCTTACATGTGTACATTGATTTGTGAGCCAATAAAAATAGATCTGAAAGTCACAATAGCATGTGCAGTTGTGAATATAAAAATGGATGTAGCAAATACATCAAATCCTAATTTTTTATTTTGATATTTTATTTAAAGATAAAGTTGGGGCCGGGTGGTGGCGCTGGAGGTAAGGTGCCTGCCTTACCGCGCTAGCCTTGGACGGACCGCGATTCGATCTCCGTGCCCCATATGGTCCCCCAGGCCAGGGGCGACTTCTGAGCGCATAGCCAGGAGTAACCCCTGAGCGTCACTGGGTGTGGCCCAAAAACCAAAAAAAATAAAAAAATAAAAAAATAAAAATAAAGTATCAAATAGTTGGCATAATTGATTATAATGCAAAATTTTCCAGATAAGTGAAAACAGTTATTTAAAAATTAGAATAGAAGAGAAGAAAAAAAGAAAAAGAAGAAAAAGTACAGTAGTAAGCACATTTGAGAAGATTATTGTATCTCCAATAAAGTAATTAATACAATGGCAGAAAAAACTTTGTTGGCTGTCCATTCTGTTAAATTGGGGTGTTCTTATAGGGATAATAGCATCAAACAACGTAAGTTCTCCAGAAATTCAAAGTATATTACTGTACCTATACTACAACTTTTAGGGATATATATTCAGTTTTCAGAGCTCCAGGAAGAAGGAAGATATGAAGAGGGGTGTTCACCCTTGCTCAAGAAAGCTGTTGATATCAGTTGCAAAGATGACATACCTGAAGTTTGGTCAGTGTCCCCGAAGTGAATTGTAGTGGGTCAATAATGAAGAGAGCCATCTTGGAAATGGTTGACTGTAGGTGATGAAGGCAGCAGGCATAGCCCTATGTTTTTTTGCTGTTGTTTTTGAGTCACATCTGGTCATGCTCAGGGGTTATTCCTGGCTATGTGCTCAGAAATCAATCCTGGCTTGCAGAATCATGAGATACCAGGGATTGAACTGCCCTACCACTGTGCTATTGCTCTGGCCCCAAGCCCTACACATTATTTTTTGGTTTTTGGGTCACACCTGGCAGCGCTCAGGGGTTACTCCTGGCTCCATGCTCAGAAACTGCTCCTGGAAGGCTAGGGGGACCATATGGGATGCCGGGATTCGAACCAATGACTTTCTGCATGAAAGGCAAACGCCTTAACTCCATACTATATCTACGACTCCCAAGCCCTACATTTAAAAAAAATTCTTTAATTGAATCACTATGAGACACACAATTTTAAAGTTGTTCATGATTGAGTTTCAGTTATACAATGTTCAACACCAGTTGAGCATGTTCGCCAGTGTACATTTTCCACCTCCAATTTCTCAAGTTTCTTTCCTGACCTACCCTCAGTACTCTCCCATGACTGTTTCTTAGCAAATACTTTTCTCCTTTTTCTCCATCTTCCTTTGTTAATTTAAGGCACTTTACAAACCCTGTATATTTTTAATTGAAAAAACGTAATTTTTATGAAACATGATTATCAAGCAGTGTGAATGATTCACATTCATAAGGAACAATGTAAACATACAAGTAAGCCAAGTTAGTGAGTGTGACAAGAAGCGATAGTAATAAGTTCTACTAAACACGGTATTTGAGCTAAATTTTCTAGAAGTGTGAATGGAATAGAAGTTGCAAAACGTGTGATGATTTTATTTTTAGTCACCGTGGAATTGAAAAATTACTTACTTATTGAGTTTCAGGCATACTATATATCAACATCAATTCCTTCATCAGTGTCCACTTCCATCCACCAGTGCTCCCTACTCCATCATTTGCCTCTCATTTACCAGTCTGCTTTTTTGAGAGGCACCTTCCTTGTACTGTGGCTTACACTACTGTTACTGACAGGGTATCATGAATAACACTTTATCACTTCCTCCTTTTTGAGATAGTTGTTGCCCCCTCCCTGTTCTATCCCACCACCTTCAAACGTACATGTTCCCTACTGAAAAGCCATATTGTGTGCAAAGATAAAAGAGGTTTGGGAGACGCTATAGTTGTCAATTGGTAGGAATACTGAGAGTCTATAGCTCAGTTGTTTTGTCAAGGCACAGACGGTATTGGAGATTTTATACCAAATTATCCTACATTTAAAAATGGAGTGTGGTGTAATGGTGTCTTAGCAACAACACTGCTTCTACAAGCTCATGGTCAGACATGATCCATTATCCAGAGTCTTTGTAGATAGGAAGAAGAGTGATTGCAAAGCATTTGGTAAAGATAAATTAACATAAAATTCAATATTAGCAACTTTCCAGCAAATGTCTCTGAAATAAGTGGTGCATTTTGTGTAAAGTTTCACAGAGTGGTTTCTTGATACATTAATATGTTTTTCTCTGATTAGTGATGCTTTCATAGTTGGCTTGATTCACTTGATATCGATGATCTACACTGTAATAAAATTTAAGCAGAGAAACTTAATACAGCCTGAATTAGGAACCACAGCTTCATTGGGACTTAATGTATCATATTGCAGCATAGCAGTCTAATATACATAATTTCCTAAATCATGCATTGACTTCAGGGAGTACTTAAATATTCAGCTCAATTCGTTCTTAAGTGTACAGAATACAGTTAACAATATAATGTCCCACATGTGGAAGGTAGACAAGCTTCCCTCCATACCCGAATTCACCAGCAGAGCTAGAAGATGAGGCGATTTCTGTATGTAAAATTTCCCTGGCAGAGTAATTCCCAGCACATTTTGTGAAGCCAGGGATAAAACTCAGTATTTCTCAAGAGCCTATTACGAACCAGCTCTTTCTTTAATGTTTTAACAGACTTCAGTCATCAAAGAAGCCATCAAGTATAGGTATTCATTTTTCCCATTTTACTCAGAATATATAGGTTTAGTAGTATTGCTAGTTACTATAGTGGTGGTGGATCTATTCTATTTTCATCTCTTCATATACTTGACTAGGATAAGTGCAAATATATGAATTCAAGATTCAAGGGAATTTGCCTACATTTTAGGATAATTTTATTTTTTAATTTTGGTTTTTAGGTCACACCTGGTGGCACTCAAGGGTTACTCCTGGTTCTTCACTCAGAAATCACTACTGGTAGGCTCAGGGGACCATATGAGATGCTAGGAATCAAAACCAGGTTCATCCTGGGTTAGCCAGGTGCAAGACAAATGTCCTATCGCTGTGCTCTCTCTCCGGCCCTAAGATAATTCTTACATCAAATAATTCTTGTATTTTGTCCAAATAGGAACACATTTCAGAGGTCAAAATGTCTGGATTTTTTTCTTTCTTAATTTTTTTTGTTTTTGATTTTAGGTCACATCCAGTGACGCTCAGAGATTATCCCAGACTATGCACTTAGAAATCACTCCTTGCCTGGGAGACCATATGGGACATGGGGGATTGAACCATGATCTGTCCTGGGTCAGCTACGTGCAAGGCAAACACCCTACTGCTGCGCCATTGCTCTGGCCCCTGATATTTTCTTAAGATCATGAAGAACTATAAGCCTAGTTTCCTTTCTTGGAAAAAATAGATGTGATTTCAGTAAATGAACTCTGACCAGCTATAAACTCTTGAGTGTCAAAAGCATGACATTGACTCCTATTATTTATCTAGTTTATAACTAAGGGTTAAAATAATTTTCCTGAGTCAAACCAATGAAATAGGTTATATTTTAGTTGTATATTTTTGCTTCCTGTAAAAATTCAAACAGATATTTTCTGTAATATATAAAATAGTCTGTTTAACATGTTTATACAATTTTTTAATGTAAGTAAATGAAGAAAACGTTTGGCTCTGCTCACTTTTACAGTGAATTGGATTTGGCTTGTAACTGAATAGTGAATGTTTTGGATATGAGTATTTTCAGTTGGCAGTAAGAGGGCAAAGAATTCTCCAATTGCTTCTTGTCATTGTTTTTTTTTTGGGGGGGGGGTCACACCTGGCAGTGCTCAGGGGTTTCTCCTGGCTCCATGCTCAGAAATTGCTCCTGGCCGGCACGGGGGACCATATGGGGCACCGGGATTTGAACTGATGACCTTTTGCATGAAAGGCAAACGCCTTACCTCCAGGCTATCTCCTGGGCCCTTGTCATTGTTAATGTAAAGAATGTTTTCTGTTATTCCTAAAAATAAAAGTAAGGGTACAGGGGCCGGAGAGATAGCATGAAGGTAAGGTGTTTGCCTTGCATGCATAAGGACAGTAGTTAGAATCCTGGCATCCCATATGGTCCCCTGAGCCTGCCAGGAGCGATTTCTGAGCGTAGAGCCAGGAGTAACCCCTGAACGATGCCAGGTATGGCCCAAAAACCAAAAAAAAAAAAAAATCAAAATAAGCAAGAAATCTTGTCAACAACTTCTCACAGAAGACAATTTGAGAAAAAGTATGATTTTATTTTTGAAAGGATAAAATTTGAACAGTAGAAGAAGAGAAACATGTTTGTGACTCAAGTGTAGTATCACAAATGGATTAGGATTCATTTTTATATCATGAGGGCATTGATAAGTCTCTGAGAAAATTAACAGAATTACTTTTAATGTAGAATTGAGAGGTCACCTGATATTGGAGATCATATACTACTTTTAGAGTAAACCCCGATGTGTAAACTGCTCATTGTGTAGTGATTTCACAATGTTCTGAGGCCCATGTGAAGAGATCTCTCATCAGCAGAAAAGAGACTGAATGTACTAGCCATTCTTCAGCCCCATTGAAACTTTTGGGTAACTAGCCCCAGCTGGTATTTTGACTACAACTTCATTAGAGACTGAGCCAGAGTCACTCAAATTAAACTATTCTTATGTTTTAATTCTAAAAAAAAAAGACTGTATTATGATAAATATTTGTTATCTTAAGTTTTTTAGTACAAGGAGCAGGAAATATAACATGACAGTCTAGCTTAGAAATTCGAGGAATTATTTTCTACAAGAGGATTAGATGTATACATTGCATTTAAGTAAATCAGAGGCAAAAAACCCAAATATATGCAGTAGGTACATCAAGGTTGGTGGACGGTGGAGTCAGCAAATAATTGATCTACTTTAGAAAAGTTGGTACCACAGAGTTAAAACACAAAGGTTTGTCAAAGATTCAAGTAAATTTTGCAAGATACTTGATGCAGAGGTGATCATAATTTTCAGAGTTCAATTGCATAAATAGGCTTGGCTGCTACCCTCTAGGACAAGCTGACAAGGCAAGCCTATAAAATGATATACAGTAATTCCAAATAGTCATTTTTCATCCTCCTCTCCATTCTCTCTGCCATCACCATAGTGCATGCTCTTGGGACTTCGTGTCTAGAACTTAATTGCTACCAGGTTGCTTCTTCCTCCTAGCCCTTGTCTTCTTAACTAGACTTTAGGTTGCTTGGGAGAAGCATCGTGTCTCATTAAATTATCCTCCTTTAACCACAAGCTCTTATAGGAAATTTGAGTATATGTGGACTTATTTTTGTCAACCTTCCCTGAAACCACAAAACCTTGGATTGCTCTGCATAGATCTAAGTTGCTGCCATCTTGTTTCTAGTCATATTCAAGATTCTCAGGTTATTTGCCTTTATTCTCTTCTATATGTCTATGATATCAATTACTTAGCTACAATTTTGGCAAAGGTATTTCATCATTTTCCTGAAATTCTAGGTGCTGTGACGTGGTGAGTACATAGACCATTATTAGACTGTGTGTGGATTGCCATTAATAAAATAAACATGCTTTGTCATTTGTTACCCATATCAGACTATGCATGTCTAGAAGAAACAATTTGAACAGTAATAAATTGAATTATGAAGCTTCTTATAATGTTGTAGACAGCACCTAGACTATTATATAGCCCAATGAAAAATCCATTTTTTAAATCTCATTCTATGCAGTAAGTGACATTTCTTATTAAAGTGCCGTTTTCTTTGAATATTCACACAGGACACTTTTGAAAACAGAAAGCCATGCTCCAGGGCCCAGGAGATAGCATGGAGGTAAAGCGTTTACCTTTCATGCAAAAGGTCATCGGTTCGAATCCCGGTGCCCCATACGGTCCCCTGTGCCTGCCAGGAGCAATTTCTGAGCATGGAGCCAGGAGTAACCCCTGAGCACTGCCGGGTGTGACCCAAAAACCAAAGAAAGCCATGCTCCTAAGTAGAATATGGGCACAGAAATGAATGTTGGAAAGATAGAAAGATGAAGTATCTTAAAAAAAAAGAAACAAGCAATTGTTAGAACATAGTGGAGGCCATATCTTTGAAAGCAGCACTTTCAATCTTCATATACTCATTTTTATTTAAGCAAGTGGATTAAAAGTGTAACTTGGACAAGTCTTAGAACATAAATGAATTTATTCATAACAAATTCCATAAAATGATTCTTAATTCTTTTTTTCTTTTTTGGTTTTTGGGTCACACCTGGCAGTGCTCAGGGGTTACTCCTGGCTCCATGCTCAGAAATTGCTCCTGGCAGGCATGGGGGACCATATGGGGCACCGGGATTCGAACCAATGACCTTTTGCATGAGAGGCAAATGACTCACCTCCATGCTATCTCCCGGGCCCCGATTCTTAATTCTTAATCATTGTGTCATCCGTTTAAATTTGTTTCTTCCATGAAAGTTGCTCTATGCTTACCATAAATTAAATAGGTGTTTTTTAACCTTTTTCTAACCATGAATAACTTTTGTTCTTGATTCCTTCCTATTTATCCCCCCCCCCCAATATTATCTTGTGTTATGGCCCCCAAATTACATGATTTCATTATCTGCATTTTATTTATATGGTTATAAGGTTGCTTGTACAACAGTTTTATTTCACAAATAAAGGTGTTCATGATTGAGATATAACCACCTTTACTTCACCAGTGTGCATTTTCTGCCACTAATGCCAATAGTTTAATTTGTTCCTCCTAGACATATCTTGGGAGTCAGAAACTGTATGGCCTCCAATTGAGATTAGAGCAAGATCATGTTTAACTGTTCATTTGCAATAAATAAGTTGTGGTTTTTTAATCAGAATAGAGCCTATGTTCTTCAGTGAATTTTGTAGTGTTTATATTCAGCACAATAATTTGCCCATGGATAGAGCCCCATGTCCCTCATTGCACAGATATTTGTATAATGAATTAAGAGATAATTAAATGGGAGTAAACGAGTACAGTGTATGATAATTAATTCAAATATCTAGAGAAATATAATCAATATAAAAGCTATTCATGGTGTGGCTAAGCCTATCTGATGATATATGGTAGTTCTGCTAGAAATTTAAGAATTTTTTAATGAATTTTAATTCACATTTTCATTTATTTATTAATTATCTTACTCCTTTTTATTCAAGGATGCCAGAATTCCCCCCCCCCCCCGTTTGTTCTCTGGAACTTTCTTGGGGGCCTCCTCCTAGGTTTGATTCTGGCAGAGAGACCTGAAATTCCCAGAACTCATTTTTACTATCTTTTACTTTGAAGGGTTTGATATTAAACAGTCTCAGCTTGTTCATTTCTAACAGACTGAAATATTTAAACTGAATTCTGCCAAAATCAAGGATAGCCAGTCAATGTGGAGATGCAAGGAAGCAGCATTGCAATGCAAGATTCAGGAGAATATTTCCTTGATAGTAATTGGAATTGGGGGTTTCTCTGGAAACACTGGTGATGAAGAATCACAACTTTTAATGAAAGTTTATGTAATCTTCAAGGATGAGAAACAATGTAATGTCATCTCAAATAAGTACTACTATGATGAGTTCAGTAAAAGAGGAGATGGTATGATATAGAGTATTCAGGAGATGCTCAATGATTTAAGTTTAAGTTATCTTTGAGGGAGAGAAATAATGTAGACAAAAAATAATATATGTGATTTGTTAACAGGAAAATAGAGATTGATGTGGTTATAGTGGTAGTTCTCTGCCTCAACCTCATAAATTAGAATCTGCTTGCCAATGTTCTCCAGCCAAAATCCACCAAATTCACACTTCCCATTAAAAGAAGTTAATTTTAATGACTTTTGTCAAGACCAAAAATGATGGAGAATCCAATTGTATCACAGCTATGAAAGACTGATGATATTTCAGTATGTGCTAGTGATTTGGGGGTGCTTTGCTCTGGGTTAGATGCTCTTAAGAAGTAGTGCTAATTATTGGGTATCTTAGTAAGTCTTGTCAAGAAGATGGAAAAACAAAGTAAGGCTGAAACTGTAATTAACAAAGAAACATCAACCAGTCCATCTTAACCCTTAACCATCCAAATAATCCTGGTTATTTGTCCATTTCTGTGGTTTGGACAATGTTGATAATTTTGTTTCTGTTGATATTTGATTACACATTTGTTATTATAGTTATAGAGTGGCCTTATATAATGTTAATTTTCTGGGAAATCACATGAGTTCAACAATAGAACACCATGACCCAGCTATAGAGTGGACATGAGGAGCCCCACTTTTTAATTTCTCAATTGAAGCATAAGAAAGCCACTAATTCACTAGTAGAATATATATGTATGTCTATCTATTGATAATATATAATAAGATATCTATGGATCTGAGGGAAATCTGATGATCACATTTTTTTAGTGGTTAGAGAAAGCATAAGCAAAGGTGAGGAGGGGCTGGAGAGATAGCATGGAGGTAAGATGTTTGCCTTGCATGCAAAAGGTCAGTGGTTTGAATCCTGGCATCCCATATGGTCCCGAGCTTGCCAGGAGTGATTTCTGAGTGTAGAGCCAGGAGGAACCTCTGAGCACTGCCGGGTGTGACTAAAAAGCAAAACAAAAACAAACAAACAAAAACAAAAAACAAAGGTGAGGATTATGGAGATCCTTAAAAATAACTTACAGAGTTTAACATAATTTTGCCAACAATGGAAGTCACTAAAACCTTATGAGCAGAAAAACAATATTGCAAACCAAGCTTTAGAGAGATTCTTCCACTGATGGTGAATAGAGCTGTTAGAGCATGAGAAATAGGGACTCAAACTGAGGATGCCTGGAGATGAAAAGATGTACTCTCTAGAAAGGAAATTCATACAAAGTCCTGCTATAAACAGGACTATAAATTGGATTAATATATTGTCACTCATTAGTGGCTCGAAATGTGCACTGGTGCAGGGTTTGGTATTGTACATTGTATGATTGTAACTCAGTCAAGAACAACCTTGTAACTATCTCATGGAGACTGAATTAAAAAAATTTTTTATAAAAAAAGCTATTGTAAATGGAAATGAAAAGAAAGTATTGGATATGAAATATATTAAATAAGAATCTTAAATCTGGGGCCGGGAAGGTGGCACTAGAGGTAAGGTGTCTGCCTTGCAAGCGCTAGCGTAGAACGAACCGCAGTTCGATCCCCCAGTGTCCCATATGGTCCCCCCAAGCCAGGGGCAATTTCTGAGCGCATAGCCAGGAATAACCCCTGAGCGTCAAATGGGTGTGGCTCAAAAAACAACAACAACAACAACAAAAGAATCTTAAATCTCTTTACCATGAGCCTCTTTGAGGGCAGGGCCTATGTCTTGAGATTTTTTTTAATTTTTTTTAATAATTTTTATTGTGACTAAAGAGAATTATGAATTTTTCACAGTAATATTTAAGATACATAGGACAATAAATCAGGGCCATTCCCATCACCAGTGTTGTCCTCTCTCCACCCCTATTCCTAGCATGCATCCCATATTCCTCACTTGCCTCCTGGACTGCTAGTATAACTGTTCCTCTCTGTGTATAGCTTGTTGTAGATTGGGTATCAATTCTGTTGACCCTGACTTTGGGTTTGGTATATGAGTCTGATAATTTTTTAATTTTCATTCAATATTTATATGACTGTTTGTTCCCCCTTCAATTCATGAGGTAGAACAAGATGATTCAAGTTATGTGGTGCTGTTGGAAAAAAAAAACCAACAACAAAAAACAAAAAAGGGAGGATTCTGTCTAGGTGTTATAAAAATCAGTTTAAAAAAAGAAAGGGGGGGCCCGGGAGATAGCATGAAGGTAAGGAGTTTTCCTTTCATGCAAAAGGTCATTGGTTCAAATCCCGGTGCCCCATATGGTCCCCCATGCCTGCCAGGAGCAATTTCTGAGCATGGAGCCAGGAGTAACCCCTGAGCACTGCCGGGTGTGACCCAAAAACCAAAAAAAAAAAAAAAAAAAAAAAAAAAAAAAAAAAAAAAAAAAAAAAAAAAAAAAAAGACAAGCAAATACAGTAAAAATAAATTAGAAAATAAATTGGGCTGGTGTGTCAGAGTTGAAAGGTTTTCCAATTTCTAGGCACTTCATCAATGACGGGGGTGGGCTTTGATAAGTATAGGTTTCAGGGCTAGATAGTGAACAGAGCATATTAGGATAAGGATAGTTTTCACGTGTAGAATACTAAGTAATATGGTAGAGAGGACTATAATAGATGGCTACCCTATCGTCCACCACATGTGTATTAAGGTTCCTTCACTAAAGAAAAATTGCCAGTGTGGTCTATATTTAAGATAGATTGAATTGAAGAAGAAGAAGAAGAAGAAGAAGAAGAAGAAGAAGAAGAAGAAGAAGAAGAAGAAGAAGAAGAAGAAGAAGGAGGAGGAGGAGGAGGAAGAGGAG
>PVKC010033026.1:0-14087 GCA_004027635.1 Crocidura indochinensis
CCCTCCCTCCCTCTCTCCCTTCCTTCCTTCCTTTTGTTTTTTTTGGGGTCACACCCGGCAACGCTCCTGGCTCTATGCTCTGAAATCGTTCCTGGCAAGCTCGGGGGACCATATGGAATGCCAGGATTCGAACCCCATCCTTATGCATGAAAGGCAAATGCTCTACCTCCATGCTATTTCTCCAGTCCCTGGTGTTTCTTAAGGCCCTCGTCAACACATCTTTCTAGCCAACTGTTGCCTCCTCTGAAATGTTTTTCCCCCTTCAGGATTTCGTCGGAAGGAATTTCGTGGCAAATTGGCCATTGCCATTACAGCAAATTTTATCAACCGAAATACAACAGCAGAAGCCAAAGTGGAGGAGATCAGTGGTGTGGCTTTTATATTCAACCAAAAATTTTTCCAAGAGCTGAGGGAAGCCACAGGTGTGTAAAAACCTCCAGATCAGTGAGGAAGACATTTAAATAACCAGTCAAGGTTTTTCTCTGAGAGGTTTTGGTAGTGGATGGTCATTGGAGTTATTGCTGTATGATTGCCACCTACCTCTTCTTTCTTCACTCTCATGTGTTGTGCTTTACAAATCACTTTCCTCCTTCTTGAGTATTCTTTATCCTAACCACAGTCACTGGCTGCTCTGCACTTGATTTTTCTGTATCTCAAACCTCTTTCTTTATAATGTGAATATAATTTTCCCCTTCCTTAAGTGATGATACTTGATGTAGTACACTGTTGGTTCATACCCCTGGCTTTCTGTGAACCTACCTGACTCTAAGCACTAGGTTCTAATTTGGGTTTGAAGCAAACTGTATGCAAAATAACGTGAATTTAGTCATGATTGTTTTGTTTAGATTAACAGTTTTGTAGCAACAAAATCATGTTCCCCTTTTTTGGTAATTGGCTGAAAAAGTCAATATCTCAGGCTATGAGATAGCCTGAAAGGATAGAACTGGACTAATGGCACTTGCTTGTATATAGCTGACTCTGTACACTGTTGGGTATTCCACTCTCCAAAAGCCCAGGGAAGTCTGTTAGTTTCCATCATGAATGACTACCAAAGAACTAACCCAACCCCCATTCCTATTTTTATTTATTTATTTATTTTGATTTGGAGACTAGATCTGGATCATCTGTATTGGGGGGGGGTTGTTATTCAGTGTCCATGTGATGCTGGGATTGGAACTCATACCTTTATGCAGAGCATACACTTATGTTAGCCCACTGATCTACCTTGTGTCCCTCCCGTCTTTATATTTCTGCTTGATACTACCGTTTGTTTTTTAAGATGGGTTATATTATGTCAAGTAACGTCTTAAACAGTACAAGAAGAAACAAATCCCTACTTTTTTTTTTAATGAACTAAATATAGAGAAAGTGAGAATTGGGGCTCTTGTGTCTTTTTTTAGTTTCTTTTCCCTACTCAGAATTTCATAATCCTGATCTCCCATATATGATCTTCTGTACCTTCATTGTAATAAACTCTTACAGGACCACATTTGTTTTCTGGTTGCAGGTATTGACTTAGAAAACATTGTCTACTACAAAGATGATACACACTATTTTGTTATGACGGCCAAAAAGCAGAGTTTACTGGACAAAGGAGTGATACTACATGTAAGTAATGGATTTCTTTCAAATCTCCTTTAAAGCTCAACTTGTTAATTTGTTAACTGAGGAAATTTTATTATCTGATCAGATTTTCTTGCCAGGGAATGAATACAAGCACCTCACACATTTCCTGGAAAAATATGTACCCTAATGTTTCTTAGTTTAACTTAAATAATAAAGCACTCCTGGCAGGGATGCCAGGATTTGAACCACCATCCTTCTGCATGCAAGGCAAACACTACCTCCATGCTATCTCTCCGGCCTCCAATAAGTGTTTTAATATTGAAAACTTCAAGTGTAAACAAGCAGAGGTAATTATTTAAATCCATGTGCCCATATCTTTATCAATATATTATCAATATTTTTGAGTGGTGCTGCCAGCTCCCCTGTCCTCCCACCATACTCTTTCTTTCTTTTTTTTTTTTTTTTTTTTTGGTTTTTGGGTCACACCCGGCAGTGCTCAGAGGTTACTCCTGGCTCCATGCTCAGAAATTGCTCCTGACAGGCACGGGGGACCATATGGGGCACCGGGATTCGAACCGATGACCTTCTGCATGAAAGGCAAACGCCTTACCTCCATGCTATCTCCCGGACCCCCCACCATACTCTTTCAAAGCAAATTTTAATGACATTTTATGCATAAATACTCAAGTTGTGTTTAGGTGATTTCATTTGTGACTGTAGTGAAATTTTTACCATATGTAGCTGATTATTGGTTTACTGGCAGGTATTTGGGGGAGGGATGATAGAGTGAACTAGTATTGACAAGAACCAATGGTTGATACTTATGAAAGCCTGGGAATGTTTCTGATTAAAACCAATTAGGGGGCCCGGGATATAGCATGGTGGTAAGGCGTTCGTCTTTCATGCAAAAGGTCATCGGTTCGAATCCCGGTGCCCCATATGGTCCCCCGTGCCTGCCAGGAGCAATTTCTGAGCATGGAGCCAGGAGTAACCCCTGAGCACTGCCGGGTGTGACCCAAAAACCAAAAAAAAACCAAAAAAAAAAAAAAAACAACCCCAATTAATATGCTTAGCAGAGGTCTCAGGAACAATGCATTTAGGATATGTTTGGAGCTCTTGCTAACCTAACAGTTAGGGCTTACTGTCTATCCTTGACAGAGACAATCTAGCTTTTCTTCTCAGATGATAGTGTTCCTTCAGATGCAACATTCCCTGAGATAATCATCTGAATATAAAATCAGAATCATGGGGTTGATAGTTCCTTAAAGAGATTTTCTTGTCTTATTTGGCTTTCGTATGAGAATTATTGCCCTCATGTGACAAGAGGAGTAGGAGAGGCCCCAGATGTGCTGATTTAGGCCTACACAGTTCTTAACAGCGACTCATAAAGGAATTTCAGGGTCCTTTTTCTTTGCTGGGTAATTATAAATCAAGTCATTTCTGTCTAAATTATAGTGTTGCCCTATTTGAGAGCAGTGTGAAGGGCAGACTGATGATCACATGCTTGTATTAGTCTCTTTTCATTATGAATTTTGTGTCTCTTGGGCTTTTATGTTGGAGCTAAAGGACAAAGCAGTTTTTATGGATCATTCTGTGCAAAATATATAAGCAAGATTTATTTAGCTGAATGCTTTTTAGAATTGATTTATTGAATATCTGATGATAGTATATTCTTTTAAAAAATAGCAATTAATCTGTCAGTATATCTTAGAACTAAGTTAAAATTTAAATTTTCCTAAAGAGGCTGGTCATATGCAAATCAAACGCCCTCCCCACTGTACTGTTCCTCTGCCCCCCATACCTTCTGGATATATTGCTATTTACTAAACCCATATGAATATTTATTCAGTATTGAATAAATACTGTTTAAAGAATTAGCTTAAGTATTTATGTTTTGGCTTTTAAGATCGTGTAGTGGTCACTGAAAGTACCATCAGAGATACTTGGAACTTGAGGACCTACTTAAGTATACTAAAGAACTAGGTCTTTATGCCAGGAACCAGGTCTGTATGCCAGGAACCTTGAAGACAGAAAAGGACTATTTATCTATATGTAGAAAACCACTTTTCCCCATCATTATTTTTCTTTGTTAGATATCTATAAAATTTATCAGAATCATGCATTATTTTAAAAACTTTGTTCCATTTTTTGTACATTTTTTCACAACCTCTTGAACTGCTCTTGCTTACACCTTTCCATATCTTTTGGACCTGAAACTTGGATTCTTCTGTTGAGCTTGATAAGTTGTGTGCACAGCTGGATTTTTTTCATAAGGTACCAGTTTTCAAAAAGTTTTGTTTTGTTTGGTTTTGGTTTTGGTTTTGAGGTCACACCTGGCAGGCATGGGGGACCATATGGGATGTCGGAATCTGAACTATCAACCTTCTGCATGCAAGGCAAACGCCCCACCTCCATGCTATCTCTCCAGCCCCTGTCAAAAGTATTTTATTTCCAGAATAGAGTACAGTAATAACATAAATTATAAAGCTATTTCAGTTTACAAAGCACATTCACATTCAATTTTAGTTGGGTTTACACCTGTTATTCTCTTAGGTGGCCAATGGATAGGATTAAAGAAGTAGTAACGTGCCCCAAATAAATGGAATGGTTTTAGGAGTAGTTTTAGGTAGCCATATCAATGCTCTTATAAAAATGACTTCTCTCGTCGTCGGAGAGATAGCACATTGGTTTGCCTTAGACACAGAATGATGGTGGTTTGAATCTCGGCATCCCATATGGTCCCCGGATTCTGCCAGGAGTGATTTCTGAGCATAGAGCCAGGAGTAACCCCTAAGCGCTGCTGGGTGTGATCCAAAAACCAAAAAAAAAAAAAAAAAAAAAGACTTTTCTCTTCTTTTTTGACTTGTTCAAAAGAACATGCTTTCAAACATCATTTGTTATTTCTGCTTTGGGGCCACACATAATGTTGATCTAGGACTAATCCAAGCTTATTACTGGGAATTGCTCTCAGTAGTCCTAGCGGATCATGCAGTGCTGGGGATCAAACCTGGGGTTCCCTCTTGCAAACTATGATATCAGTCCTTTGAGCTCTCTTCCTGGTGTGAAACTAGGTCTATTTTTCCTGGGCTCTTCCATATAAAATCTCTTTTCTTTTCTGGACATAGGATTATACTGACACAGAGCTCTTGCTTTCCCGAGAGAATGTGGATCAAGAAGCACTGCTGAACTATGCTAGGGAGGCAGCGGACTTCTCCACGCAGCAACAGCTACCATCCCTGGATTTTGCCATCAATCACTACGGCCAGCCAGATGTGGCCATGTTTGACTTCACCTGTATGTATGCTTCTGAGAATGCTGCTTTAGTGCGGGAGCAGAATGGACACCAGCTGTTAGTTGCTCTAGTTGGGGACAGCCTTCTAGAGGTAAGTACTAAGAATGACAACGCTTGAAAGTTGAGGCATTAATAATTAGCAACACACCAGGTTTTCCTCAGTTGTGCAGGGTAGGTACATCTCTATAAGATTTATTATCTGTAGGCAGAGAAAGAGAATCAGTCATGGGGAATCTAACCATCTAAGGATAATATGCCATAGAGAATCTACTCATCACTGAGAACAATCCCCAGCAAAATGCTGGGAGTAGTCCCTGAGCACCATCAGCTGTGGTCCCAAGATAAAAAACAAACAAGAAATTATGTTTGAAAGAATGTTCTTTTGAACAAGTCAAAAAAGAGAGCAGGGCCGGAACAATAGCACAGTGGTAGGCAAAGGCCAGACCCAGGTTTGATCCCTGGCATCCCTCCCATACGGTCCCCCAAGTCTGCCAGAGCAATTTTTGAGCACAGAGCCAGGAATAACCCCTGAGCGCCACCGAGTGTGGCCCCCCAAAAAACCAAAACAAAACAAAACAAAAAAAAAAAAAAAAGAAGAGAGCGGAAATGGAGAGATTCTACAACATTTGTTACCATATGCTAGTTTGTAAAATAGACAAGTTAAAAAATTACTTTCTTTATTAGTTTGGTTGTCCTCTTTTTAAACGGTAATTTATTTTCACTCCTTGTTTTATATTTCCTTCATAGCCTTTTTGGCCCATGGGAACAGGAATAGCCCGGGGCTTTCTAGCTGCTATGGACTCTGCTTGGATGGTTCGAAGTTGGTCTCTAGGAGGAAGTCCTCTGGAAGTCCTGGCGGAGAGGTAACTATGTGTCCTTTTTTTGTTTTTGTTTTTGGTTTGTGGTTTTTGGGCCACACCGGGTGGTGCTCAGGGGTTACTCCTGACTATCTGCTCAGAAATAGCTCCTGGCAGGCACAGGGGACCATATAGGACACCGGGATTCGAACCAACTACCTTTGGTCCTGGACTGCAACTACCTTTGGTCCTGGACTGGCTGCTTGCAAGGCAAATACCACTGTGCTGTCTCTCCAGGCCCCTATGTGTCCTTTTTTCAAGATGTGCTGTCAATGAAAAGCTAAGATTCTTTAGGCAAAGTCCAGGTCTTTTTCTTTTTTCTTTTTTTTTAACTTTTGGATATAGTAAGCATGAAAGACTTCATTAGAAAGCTATAGGCAAATTCGTGAAGCGTTCCATATTTAAAAAAAAAAAAAAAACAAAAAAAAAACTATAGGTCTGGGCCCGGGAGATAGCATGGAGGTAAGGCGTTTGCCTTTCATGCAGAAGGTCATCGGTTCGAATCCCGTTGCCCCATATGGTCCCCCGTGCCTGCCAGGAGCAATTTCTGAGCATGGAGCCAGGAGTAACCCCTGAGCACTGCCAGGTGTGACCCCAAAACCAAAATAAATAAATAAATAAATAAATAAAATAAAAAACTATAGGTCTGAGAAAATTTTATTAGCAAGGCAAGTGTCCTGCCTCCATTGTACTCTCTCTATGGGCCCAACAATGATATTTTATAACTCTCACTCCATAACCTCAACTTGAAGGTTTCTGCAATCAATTTCTCTTCTTCCTTTTCCTTCATTGCTCTTCCTTCCAACCTCTTTTTCCCCTTCCCTTTTTTCCTAATTTTGGGTCATTTCCAGTTCTGAAACTTCAGTCTAACTTCTTCCTCCCTCCCTCTTACTTGTTTTGGGATTCTTGGGCTACACTGTTAAAGTTTCAAGCACTCTTCCCAGCTCTATGCTCCCTGGATCACACAGGTAAATGCTTCAGGGACCACAAATGCCTTAACCATTGGTATTAGGGGGCCAGAGAGATAGCACAGTGGTAGGGCAGTCAACCCAGGACGGATGGTGATTCAAATCCTGGCATTTCATATAGTCCTTTGAGCCTGCCAGGAGTGATTTCTGTGTGCAGAGCCAATAGTAACCCCTGAGCACCGCTGAGTGTGACCCAAAAAAACAAAAAATGGATAATAGGATCGGAGAGATAGTACAGTGGTAGGGCATTTGCCTTGCAAGCAACTGATCCAGGATGTAAGGTGGTTCAAATCCCAGTATCCCATATGGTCCTCTGTGCCTGCCAGGAGCGATTTCTGAGCAGAGAGCCAGAAGTAACCCTTGAGTGCTGCCAGGTATGACCCAAAAGTCAAAATAATTAAATGGTAAAAGAATTTTTTTATTAATGTAAACCAAAGTATGTAAGGTGATCTGTGTAAATTAGCAACAAATTTTTTTTTCATCTTTCATGTTCTGAAAAAGTTAAATGATGCCATATTTCTAGCAACACAATATATAGTTGCCTTTTCAGATAGTGACAAGTTTTTACTCCTGACCCCATAAGTACTTTGTCTTTCCTCTAACCCTTAATCAGTTCAGGGCCTATAGTATCACTGAGAAGCTAAAGCTCTGTAGATATAACCCGAATTTGTCATATCCATCATGACACTAGAAAATGGTCAAAAACAGAAATAGTATCAAAGGAGAGAGATAGTGATAGTATTTCTCACTGCTCTGAGTGTATTATTGTGTATTATTACAGGGAAAGTATTTATAGGCTGCTGCCTCAAACCACCCCTGAGAATGTGAGTAAAAATTTCAGCCAATACAGCATTGACCCTGTCACCAGGTATCCAAATATCAATGTCAACTTCCTCCGACCAAGCCAGGTAAGCTTCTAGTCAGTTGTTTATGTATGAGCACATTTTTAGAACTTAGATATTCCTGAAAGTAATACTAAATATATACATAAAATTTAATGTAGTTTTCTGATAATCCTAGTATATATCTTTCTGAATTGACTTAATGTAAGTATTTGTAAGTATTACATTTCATCTGCTTTAAACTATTAAGGCAGAAACTTAAACATTGTCAAAAATGATAGCATTAACTCATGCCTCCTAATCCATATTGCATGTAGAAAAAGCACACTTAAAAATCACTGAAAAGGCAAATAAAAGACAAGATCTTTCTACAAATAAAAAGAATTATTAGTCAATTTTTTATCTTTTTTTTTTTTTTTTTTGGTTTTTCGGGCCATACCCATTTGATGCTCAGGGGTTACTCCTGGCTGAGCACTCAGAAATTGCCCCTGGCTTGGGGGGACCATATGGGACGCCCGGGGGGATCGAACCGCGGTCTCGATCTTTCCTTGGGTAGTGCTTGCAAGGCAGACACCTTACCTCTAGCACCACCTTGCCGGCCCCTCAGTTATCTTGCTGCATATTTTCTAATATATTTAATGCTTGTCATATTAAAAACAGGCTTTCAACATAAAATGGTTCCAAAGAAGCCAATTTCTTAGAAAGTAGCTTTTTCAATATGCATAGTTATTCACTTTCTACCAAAAGTTTGCATGCAGTGTTAGGCTTTTGCTGATTATGTGTGGTAAGTTCATAAGATATCCTTGAAATCTTATGTTAATGGATAGCATTCTCAAACTATTGTTTGATAGAGTCCCTAATGGCTGAATAGCTCACTTTTTTGTTTTGTTTTTTGTTTTGTTTTTGGTTTTTGGGCCACACCCGGTGATGCTCAGGGGTTACTCCTGGCTATTTGCTCAGAAGTCGCTCCTGGCAGGCACGGGGGACCATATGGGGAACCGGGGGATTGAACCGTGGTCCGTCCTAGGTTAGCGCAGGCACCTTATCTCCAGCGCCACCGCCCGGGCTCACTTTTTTCAAAGAAACTGTAAACCCTGTGTTTTATAAAGTTGTACATAATATAATTGTCTCAATGTTCCCGCATCAATTCTACCACCAGTGTAACTTTCCCTCCAACCATTGTCCCTAGTTTTCCACCAATATTCTAAGACCGTCCTTTTGGTAGGAATAGAATATTTTATATTTTTGTTACAACAAAATGGTTAAGTGGAATAATAACTTATATACCACTTATATCACTTATATACCATAATTCAGTAAAAGAAAATTTATGGAGGGGCAGCAGTGATAGGGCTTTTGCCTTACATGTAACCGACCACGACCTACCCAGGTTTAATCCCCAGCACCCCATATGGTTCCTGAGCCTGCGAGGAGCGATTTCTGAGCGCAGAGCCAGGAGCTACCCCTGAGTGCTTACCAGTAGGGTGTGACCCAAAAACCCAAAAAAAGAAAAGAAAAAGAATATTTGTGGAAACTATTATATATATATATTTTTTTTGTTTGTTTATTGTTGTTTTTGTTTTTGTGTCACACCCGGCAGTGCTCAGGGGTTATTCCTGGCTCCATGCTCAGAAATTGCTCCTGGCAAGCACGGTGGACCATATGAGACCAGGATTCGAACCGATGACCTTCTGCATGAAAGGCAAACGCCTGACCTCCATGCTATCTCTCCGGCCCCGAAACTGTTATATTTTATAATGATGTTATTAAAGTCATTGTTGGAGGACTTACTCAACTATTTGTTGCTAATTGAACCTTCTGTATTATTGTTTTTGCTTAGTGAACGTCTTATTTTGTTTTGTGGGGGGGTCACGCCTGGTGATGCTCAGGGGTTACACCTGGCTATGCGCTCAGAAATCGCTCCTGGCTTGGGGGACCATATGGGATGCTGAAGGACCTAACCACGGTCCGTCCTAGGCTAGCTTGGGCAAGGCAGATGCCTTAACACTTGCGCCAACACTCTGGTCCCTTCTTCTATGCTAATTTCCCATCTAATTTGTTGTGTTCCTATTGAACTCTCAGTATTGGAATTTGGCATATGTGGCCATGTGCTCCAGGTGCTCCAGAATCTATAGATTTGGAACGATTCTTTACCCACACTCCCTCATTAAGGGTCCAGAAACAGGTGTATCTCTGAGTTTCTTAGTCTTGACTTTTCTCTTCCAAGAAGTTATGAAACAGCTGTTTATATGACTGAGGCTGTGGGATATGAATCCTCTTTTTGTGTTTGTTTATGTTTTGTTTTTGAACTACACCAGCAGTACTTAGGGCTTTTTGCTCAGAGATCACTCCTGGTGTGTTCAAATGGGAACCATACGGGGGTACTTGGGTCAGCCACATGCAAGGCAGACACCCTTCGCATTTAACCATTGCTCCATTGCTCCAGCCTCAAAATAGCGCTTTATTGCCACAACTTTTTAAAATTAATCTACATATACTTTTAATATGGAACTCCAACACATTCCAGAAAGTATTTAAAGGGCAGCATTATAAATTCTGGTAGGTAGTGCCAGTGATGATTGTGGAAGTCACATTTTGCATATGGTAAACAAATGTTTCTGCCTGCAATATTTCATTTGGATTAGGACATTTGGCCTAAAGTCACGGATCTATCATTTTTGTCACTTTGAGTCTTTATGGCTCAATCAGTAGATGGGACTATTGTCTTCAGCCAATTCAGAGACATCTATTTAGATTATGAACTTCCTTGTCAAGTTTGTTAACCAGTCTTTCAGATCATTCTTTTCTGAAGTTAGGAACTTGTTATTTGATTTTCTTTCTTGATGACTGTATAACTTTCGGCAGGTACGCCATTTATATGATACGGGAGAGACAAATATTCATTTAGAAATGGAAAATCTGGTAAATTCTAGAACTACTCCAAAGCTGACTCGAAATGGTAAGTTCTAGTAATGTGTGTTTTGAAATGTACGTAACTGGTTTAAGATAATCTACTTACTCAATGAGCCGTATTTTGCACAATAATGTCTAAACTAGAGGTCATCAACTGAAAGTAATTGCATGTCCCTATGGGACATTTTATAGTGTCTGGAGATTTGGGGGGTGGGGGTCCTGGTTAGGATAGGGTGTTACTGTCATCAAGGGTTCATAAGCTAGGGGGCTGGGTGGTGGCGCTGGAGGTAAGGTACCTGCCTTACCGTGCTAACCTTGGACGGACCGTGGTTCGATCCCCCGTGCCCCCTATGGTCCCCCAGGCCAGAGGCGACTTCTGAGCGCTTAGCCAAGTAACCCCTGAACATCACTGGGTGTGACCCAAAAACCAAAAAAAAAAAAAGGGGGGGGGTTCATAAGCTTACTAACAAATAGTCTCTCAAAATACTAGCATTTTTGTAGTTAGCAATCTTACTACTAGCCCAAGTCAGTTCCCCCAAATACCAGCTATGTAACCTTAGTATAAGACATTGCAAGTCTAAATCAGGTAAGTCGAGAGAAACTGCCTGTACCCACAAGACAGGGCACTAGGCATTGAGAAACCTTGGCTGCCCGTCCATGATGCACTCAGGAAAATGGGGAAACTAGTAGGGGGCGTGGTGTAAATATTATTTGAGACATACTTCACTAGCATTCTAAAAGCCTCTCTTAAAGACCACTCAGATTTCTTTAAACCCCCTTGTCACAAGCAGTTCTGTATGCTCTAGCTTTTTTTTGGCGGGGGGGTGGGTTTTGGTCACATCCAGCAGCATTCAGGGGTTACTCCTGTCTCTATGCTCAGAAATCGCTCTTGGCAGTCTCGGGGAACCATACTGGATGCTAGGATTCGAACCCTGTCCTTCTGCATGCAACACAAGTGCACTATCTTCATGCTATGTCTTTGGCCCCTCTAGCAATACTTTATTAGTCTTAAAAAATTGGGACCCGGGAAATAGCATGGAGGTAAGGCGTTTGCCTTTCATGCAAAAGGTCATTAGTTCGAATCCTGGTACCCCGTATGGTCCCCTGTGCCTGCCAGGAGCAATTTCTGAGCATGGAGCCAGGAGTAACCCCTGAGTACTGCCGGGTGTGACCCAAAAACAACCAAAAAAAAATTAATAACTGCTCTCAAACCTAGCTTTGCTGTTAGCCCAAGTGCAGTTTTATTAAGAGTTAATATTTCAGGCTTCACTTCAGAATACATGAACTAGAGCAAGGCCAAAACAATAGAAAATGCCAGTCTCTGGGAACTAACCCTGCTGGAGGAACAGAATCCAAAGGCTATGCCCTGCCCTGGGTTGGTAAAGATAAACATGCAGCTTGCCCTATGTATTTTGTCTGGTACAGTGTGAGAACTAACAATTATGCCTGTAATTATAATGCCTAACCAAAAAATTTAATGTTAAGTGTCCTGCTCTAGCCCAGAGGGGAGAGACAAGAATAAAAAAACAAGATGGGGGGCCGGAGAGATAAGATAGCACAGTGGCATTTGCCTTGCAAGCAGCTGACCCAGGACCTAAGGTGGTTGGTTCGAATCCCTGCTTCCCATATGATCCCCCATGCCTACCAGGAGCTATTTCTGAGCAGATAGCCAGGAGAAACCCTTGAGCGCATCCAGGTATGACCCTAAAACCAAAAATAAATAAAGTCTCAAATAAAATCGTAAATACAAATTAACACAGCAACTATCTATCTCATGGTCAGTACTCAACAAACTATCAGATATCACTACTTGTGAAGAGCTTTCAAGAACCCTTCCCATGAGATAAGTAGAAAGGCAAAACAAATTTTAATATAAAATGTTCATATAATGTTATTAATTACAGTAAAAAAATTAAGACAATATACATGTTAAATAATTGTTTGTTTAGTTATGGAACGGCGTTTGCCTTGCAAGCAGCCGATCCAGGACCAAAGGTCCAAAGGTGGTTGGTTCGAATCCTGGTGTCCCATATGGTCCCCCATGCCTGCCAGGAGCTATTTCTGAGCAGACAGCCAGTAGTAACACCTGAGCATAGCCGGGTATGACCCCAAAAACTAAAAACTAAAAACCAAAAAAAAAAAAAAAAAAAAGTCTCATGCTCAGGTCTGGAGCAGTAACACAGGGCATTTGCCTTGCACACTTCTGGTCAATCTGGGACAGATCTAGGTTCGATCCCCAGCATCCCATATGTCCTCTGAGCCTGCCAGGAGTGATTTCTGAGCGTAGAGCTAGGAGTAAACCCCTGAGCACTGCTGGGTGTGACCCAAAACAACAACAACAACAACAACAACAACAACAACAACAAAGAGTCTTATGTGCAACTCACCAGATCGAGCAGGCTGTGAAACACACATCCTGTTCCACTACAGTTTTATGCTACCACTTTGCCCTATACAGAAAAAAATAAATAAATACAAAGGCCATTCCTCTTTTTGTGTGCATTAAGGAACACCTGCCTAAAGAGTTTTTCTTTTAAAAGAACTGGTATGAATATATCTGAATATAAGATGGAATTGAAAAGGGGCTCTTGAGCCTGAGAGATAGCACAGCAGTAGGGCATTTGTATTGCATGCTGCTGACATGACCCAGGAGGGACCTGGGTTGATTCCCTGTACCCATATGGTCCCCCAGCGTGCCAGGAGGAACTTCTGAGTGCTGTTGGGTGTGGCCCAACAACCAATCAATCAATCAATTAATAAATAAATTTTAGAAAATTTTCAAAATAAAGAAAGAAAAGGGGCCTGAAGATAGCACAGCTGGTAGAACCCTTGCCTTGTATACAGCCAACCCAAGTAGATTTCTTTGTCATCCCATATGGCCCCATAGGTACTGCCAGGAGTGATTAGTGCAGAGCCAGAAGTAACCCGAGTACTGCTGGATGTGACCCCCCAAAAATCATACGTACATACATATACATATACATTCATACTTACATACATAAAAAGAAAAATATAGAATTGAAAAGGAAAAAAGAAGACCTAAATTTGGAATTGATTCTGAGGCTATTTAAGAAAGAAGGCAGGGACCGGAGAGATAGCATGGAGATATCTCTCCAACTCAATTTACCTGGGGGCTGCAGGAGGCAAAGTCAGGGTGAGGCAGGGCCGCAGAAGAGAATCGCATTAGTAAGAAAAAAATCGCAAAAAATCGCATTAAACATTTGCATACCCCGAACGGAACTGCTCAGGGTATGCGAATGTTTAATGCGATTTTTTCCCTTACTAACGCGATTTTTTTGTGATTAATCGGTAATACTGCGATATTTGAAGGCCCGCCGTGGTCTACAAAATGTTGTACAGAGGGCCACAAATGGCCCGCGGGCCGCAAGTTTGAGACCCCTGAGGTGTATGGTATTTGCCTTGCATGCAGAAAGATGGTGGTTTGAATCCCAGCATCCCATGTGGTCCCCCAAGCCTGCCAGGAGCGATTTCTGAGCATAGAGCCAGGAGTAACCTCTGAGAGCCACCAGGTGTGACCCAAACAACAAAGAAAGAAAGAAAGAAAGAAAGAAAGAAAGAAAGAAAGAAAGAAAGAAAGAAAGAAAGAAAGAAAGAGAGAGAGAGAGAGAGAGAGAGAGAGAGAGAGAGA
>PVKC010033027.1:0-14088 GCA_004027635.1 Crocidura indochinensis
CAGTATATGGCATGCTGAAATTTATTCCAGCTTCAGGGATGAATGATCTGCCCCCTCTTACTCCACATCCCATTTAGCTTCCAAGCATCATCACTCAGTCCTGATTCATCTTTAAGGGCACACAGAGGAGCTGAGTTACCCAGCGCTGAATCCCATCCAGCCACCTGGTATGCGGCTTTCTCGTCCTCAGTCCTCTGTTCGACTTTTAGGGGACACAGAGGAGGCGCTTTGTCTCCCTCTAGCTGTCCTATTAATTACTGCACTCCAGCCAGCTGTTCATGGAGGAGCCCTCTCTCCTTGCTCTCAATGTAGATCACAATTAACAAATTACAGTCACTTACTACAAATGACAAATGTAAAATGATTGTTGGCACTCCAAAGTCTTGTTTTATTAAACATATACTGCTAACCTTTGAGGGTTCTGCTCTTTTTCTCTTATGTTTTTAAATTTACATTTGGTGTGCATTAAAAGAGAAGTAGTCTTACATGGCAAATATAGCCTAAACCCTATATTTTAACAGGAAAATTAAAGGGTCATCTTATATGCCCAGTCATCTGATACCCCAGAAAGTATGGCTATTAAAATCTTATAAATACATGGATGAGAAAAATGTTATAAATATACTTTTCCAGGAATCTTAGTGACAGCAAGTTGATATATTCTTTCAAGTTTGTGAAGACTATCAGCCCCACAGTCTATGTTCTCATTCTTTCACATTACTCTGTATTAAACTAAACAATCTTAACTGTCTTCTAATAAAGTGGCATGCAATATGGAAGCCATTCACCCGAATTCATAGAACTAATAACTGATATCACATATAATTTCTTGAGAGCCATGAAGCTATTGAAGAAAAATGGGACTCCAAAAGATAGAGTAAGAGAGTCAAGGACGAATTTTTGTCAATTGGAAATTTCTTAGGTCAACATTTTTATTTTTAGCAGTAGCCATGCAGAGGATTACAAAGTATTGAAAATTGTGTCAATAAAAACCCAAGTCAAATAAATTAATTGCTGAACACAAAATCAAAAATATTTAAGAAACTACTTCCTATATCAGTAATCTAAATATTGATTCATAAAATAAATTATAAAGTTACTCAAAGTGAATTTTTGCTCTACATAAAACCTTAGTTATGTTATTCCAATGCACTTAGCTACGATTCAATGAAAAAATTATACACTTACTTGCAGCACCAGGGATCGCAAACAACAGTGTCTTGGGGATTGTATTCAGCAGACATAGAATTCCTGTTTGCAATTAAGGTGCTTTGCTTGAGCAATCCCCAAGGCCCACCAACCTCATGGCTTAAGTCACTTCATTGTTATTCAATAGTACAGAAAGAAGTAACTTAGAATTCATGCCTGCAATTATGCAGATAGAACCTAAAAAAGAATTTGTTAATATATTTCTTTATATTATTCATAATTCAGTTTACTTCAAAAACAAAGTTAAGTCCTGGGACATGTTAGATAAAAGTTTGCCTCTTCCAAATTTAAATGGAAGCACCTATATTTCTTTCTACAATGCCTGGAAGAAACAGCAGTACTTGAGTAGTATCTTCTTTGGACTCAAACAGATAGTGCCAAGCTCTGGACTCCTCCTTTAGAAGATTCCTATTCTACATTTCCTCTATCCAGGACCAATCCCAGAAGTTCAAACCAAGAAATAACAAGCACCCCAAAATCTATTTTCTCTCCTTTTAGTACATAGGATGCAGAATTCCACATAGAATCTGTGTACCTATGTAGGTGTCCTCTCTAGATATTTGCTGTCAGGAGGAAGTTGCTTATAAAGAAATGGACAGTTGTTTAGACAAACAATCTAAGGTTTGCCTATGTACATACATGAGATCACCACAAAGCTGCCTGGTGTTGAGCTTGGAAAGAAAGTGGAGCATGTCATGTTCTGAAAGCTACATTCTTTCTACATCCTACCAAGTTTTATAAAAGGGAACTTAAAGGAATCTAAAAAGTTTCAACCTAACCTGGAATTTTCAGGCTACTAAAAGTTATGCTATTTGAGTGAGAAAATAGTAGATTTTGTCTAACAGTCTATTTTAAACTTTCAAATATTTAGACATAAGCTATGTGAGCCTCCATTGGTGTTTACATACCTGAACCTGCATTTCCACTTTAGGTCTGTATTTACATTCTGAAATAAATTATTTTTTTACTTCCCTTTTCTAGTCCCCACAAAAACAAGTCATCCAAACAAATTTACAAAAATACATTGTATTCAGATTTACGAATGCGGCAACTAAAAACAAACTTCAGAGAATTGTACCAGCATAAGGTTTTTTTTTTTTTTTTTTACCTTGTACGCAACCAGCTCATTTCAATTCCCAGCAAAGAGCTATTCTTTAAATTTGAAGTTCAAAGCATATCATCTTCATGATGATGGTCATGAAAAAGTTTAAAGGTGGGGCCTGGGAGATAGCATGGATGTAAGACGTTTGCCTTTCATGCAAAAAGGTCATCGGTTCGAATCCCGGTGCCCCATATGGTCCCCCGTGCCTGCCAGGAGCAATTTCTGAGCATGGAGCCAGGAGTAACCCCTGAGCACTGCTGGGTGTGACCCAAAAACCACAAAAAAAAAAAAAAGAAAGAAAAGAAAAAGTTTAAAGGTGTACATTATTAATAGGAAAAGTGTAATAAGCATTTGTTCCTTTCTTTTGTATTCTGTTGAGTCTGCTGTAAAAGACTTCATTAGTTTTTGTGTTGGCATTGCCCAATATTTAAAATTTATTTTGAAAATGTCAATTGCTCACTGATCCACTAGATGGTAGCAAATTCCTGATTACTGTATGATTGCTGGAAGCAACTTTCATAACATTCTGAATTATACAATCAACAAGTTAATGGAAAACTTTGCCTGGTTTTCAAAAGGCAAGTTTTGCTCTCTATCTGCTATTTACTAGATGACTAATCTTGGGCAAGAAGATGTTCAGGGCTTCTAATTACTTAGGATAGTACAGCAGGTAGGGTTCTTGCCTTGCATGCAGCCAACTCAGGTTTGATCCTAGCATCCTATGTGATCTCCTGAGACCTCCTGAGGTTATTCCTGAATGCAGAATCAAAAGTAACCCCTGTGTACAGCCAGGTTTCCTCCAATATCAAAGGACACACTTTAGATCTAAAGTATTATTTAATAGCTACCATAGAAAGAGTCAAATATAGCTTAATAGTAAAAGATAGATACATTTTTTTTACCTTAGACATCTGATTAGTCTATATATATGGAACAAAGAACCTCCATTTGTCTGTTTATAAAAACTTAAGCCATTGTTAATACTTTTTGGTCAGTGTCTATAAAAACTGAAAATAATATTTCTAAGGGGAACTGCCACAATAAAAGTTATATGATAACTAGTTAATAGATGCTTTGGTTTTGTTGTTGCTGTTTGCTAAATAAAGTGGGGAGCAAGGGATATTACCTCAAAAAAGTAGCACTTTAACCTCTTTCTACCCACCTCCACTAGCTGGGGAAATGCCTGATCTGCAGTTAGAACTAGTAAACTTGGCTTTGAGCACCTACGTGTTATGAATGCATTAGTGTCACACCAGCTTCACTGTGACAACAAGGTCACTTAACTTGGAGTTCAGGCTTGGGAGATGATCCCTGCCAATACTTCAGGGATCTGTGGACTCAGGGTGGAGAGAATAATTGCTCTTTGTAGGATAACAAAGTCCTATACTCACTTGGAATAGGACTTTCCGGTTCAGATCCTTCCTTGACAGAAAAAAAATTTCAGAAAGATGAGAAATAGTGAAGTAAAATTGTTTTTATCAAAAGAAATGTAGAGAGAGGTATGAGGAAAGAGAATGAGGAAAATGTATATTGAAGAGAGAATATGTCTATGGATTGGGGAAAAAATTCTCAGAATGGCTTTTAGGAGAAGGTTAAACATAATTTTACCACTCTTGTCTTGGCTGGCAGTTCTCTGCAGACAAGGTTAATCTGAGTGTTGCCTTGGATTCTTTATGGTCCTTTCATGTTCTTATCATGATCTTTAGAGTCTCCTGTAGATTTTTCTTTTATGAGGAGGCTGCCCTTATAGATGACACTTCAGCTTTTCTATTTCCTAAAAGCTTGTTATTTACATCTCAATAAGATATGTTCTTCCATTTCTCAACAATTTTCAGAGATGAAAGAGGAGAGGGCTGGACGTTACAGCTGACCTCATGAGCCTCACCACAAAGAGTGATGAGTTTAGTTAGAGAAATAACTACATTGTGAACTATCCTAACAATGAGAATGTATGATGGAAATAGAAAGCCTGTCTAGAGTACAGGTGGGGGCCGGAGGGGAGGAGGGATATTTGGGTCATTGGTGATGAGAATGTTACACTAGTGATGGGGGCTGTCATCTTATATGACTGAAACCGAACCACAATCATGTTTGTAACCAAGGTATTTAAACAAAAAAATATTAATAAAAATAGTAAAAAAAACTGATATGGTCTTCTTGCTTTAGGGCTAGTTCAGAGCTGGGCAGTTTCATTTAAGTTTTATTCTTTCCCCTGCAAAACTTTTACCAATCTTTTTGTTTTTAATATCTTTATTTAAGCACCATGATTACAAACATGTTTGTGGTTGGGTTTTAGTTATAAAAAAGAACACCCCCTTCTAATTGAATTTCATTCCATGGCATTTGAATTTTATTCCACAGTATCTGAGCCAAGGATTTAAGCTGAATATCACTTAAATGTTCAGACTATACTCACTAAAGTCCACATGAATTCAAAAGTGCTTCATGGAATTCTCTCTAGGCTAAATTGCTACAGAAAGCTCCAAGTCTTGGACTTCTAAGTCCAGAAGGATTTAGGTGCTCTGCCATTATCAATCATCATTAAAACTTAAAAGAATCTTGCAAGACTGGAAAAGTAATACAGTGAGCAAAGCATTTGTCTTGCATATGGCCTAACAAGGTTCAATCCTCAGCTTTCTGTGTGACTCCTAATCCTAACCAGGAGTGATCCCTGACTAATTAAGCCAGGATTAAGTCCTGAGTGTTGCTAATGTGGACCAAAAGAACAAAACACAAATAAATAAGGAAAGAATCCCCTAAGTGCAATGATCTGGAGCTGAAGACTGGTATCTCATATTAAATTCTCCAGTCAGGAATGGATAGTAAATCTGAATTCGTTCAAGTGAAAATGGAGGCTTTTCAATTTTATCAAAAAATTACAAGACTAGTTAGTGACTGGAAGATGACCCCTACTGCAAGACCTTACATATATGATGTCCTCTGATTATGTATTCTCATCACCAATTATATTACCCATTAAATAAAAATTTAAACAATTTTGTTTTGTTATATATTATTTTTTTCTTTTTGAGAGATAGAAAAGATATTTGGGGTAACACTGCCTGACTGATTCAGGGTCAAAATGTGAAGGCTATCAGTGATGTTAGGTCAGAGAAAGTAGAATAAAGTTCTAAGAACCTCCTAAATACCAGCAAAATAATAATGGTAATAATAATAATAATAATAATAGCATAATTCAAAGACTTAAGAATTCTCTAAGGTCTAAAAGGCTGCAAAGGATATTAAGAAAAAAAGGGAAAGTGTGAAGTTACTCCTTTCATGAAGCAGAATTAACAATTTTCTGGTGCTGGAGAGATAGCACAGAAATAAAGAACAGAAAAGGGTCAGAAAGATAGCATGGAGGTAGGGCTTTTGCCTTTCATACAGAAGGATTGTGGTTCAAATTCCGGCATCATATGGACTCCGAGCCTGCCAGGAGAGATTTCTGAGCATAGAGCCAGGAGTAACCCCTGAGCGCTGCTGGGTGTGACCCAAAAACCAAAACCAAACCAAAACAAAACAAAACAAAAAACAGAAAAGAATCAAACCACCACAGTGAAGAACTAAAGTCAAGATCAAGCTTTTACGAGTATCTGGATCTCAGCAAGCCTATTACAATTGCTGGACCTTAATCTCTGAATATCATTTCCTTTAAAGATGAAAGCATTGCTTCATAAATATAATACAATAGCTGAAAGTCAGACCTGTAGCCTAGTCCTGGTTTTGGCTCTATCTACTAATTTTGTAACCTGGAGAAAATAAAAAACTGTAAAAAAATTTATTTTTTTAAAAAAGCATCCATATGTAAAATGAAATTAAACTTTGTAAACATGTTTATGCTTACTAACTACTAACAGCAGCTGCTCTTTGGTTTAGTATAGTGATACCTATGTCAGGCATTAAAAATTCATATGTGTCAGGTATTAAATATTCAACTAAATTTGTATCCAGGTAAAACTGACTTTCTAGTTTGTTTAATGGTAGTCTTAAGACCTGAAGTTCAACTTCATTTCCTCTGATTATCATCATGACTGTTCAAGTATTTGAAGGACCAAAGAGTTCTCATAAAATGAGAGGGTTTCATTTTACCCTTTACACCTCAAAGTGCAAGCCATACCAAAGAACAGAAAGGCAGCCCTCCTGTTTCTTATACCACTTATATGACATTGATAAAAGGTCATTCACATATATGAATTTTGTCTCCTAAGAATTTAGACTAAAAGTTTCATTTTAACAATGACAATGCATTTCAACAATACTATTTGATTTTAAGCTGGTCATGAAAAAGAAAAAAAATGAATTCAACAGGGTCAGCCAATTTTCCTGATTTTTATAAATTCCCACACAGTCTTTTACTCTCCCTAATCCACATATTTTTCTGTGTGTGAACAACTAAACTGCTTACAGAAGATTTACTGGTGATATAAACACAAGGAGGATTCCAGAAAATTACATGTAATCATCTTTTTTGTGTGCTTTTAAGCGATACAAACTTTTACCATTATTTAAATGGTAAAACCAATGAATTTTTTAATTGAAGCCTACATTTTAAAAAATGATACATTGCATGATCAGGAGATAATATAACAGTTAAGGCACTTCTCTTACACAAGGCCAATTCCAGTTCAAACCCCAGCATCATATCCAGCATCAAATAGGACCCCCCAGGAAGGAACCCTGAGCACAGCTATGAGTAGTTCTGTTGAGTAAGGTACAAACAACCTCAAAAATTAAAACAATTAAATTAAATTTAAATGTACAAAAATTAGTAATTCTATTTCTATGAGATTTTTACATAGTTATTTTCAAATTTGCTACAGATAGTACACAAAATGTTATGAAATTAGCCAATGTTGACAAATGAAGCCATCAAGAAACAATTGACTAGAAAAATAGTGTAAATACATAGAGTGATTTTATGATGCATAACTTACACTCCTGTGACACAGAAATTTATGGTAAATAATGTATCTTAGTTGACAAGGATACTAAACTTTTTAGCAGAAGGCCTTCTAGCAGGCTACGAAGGAACAGAGACTGAGAATAATGAGTTTGGTATGGGGAAATGCTAGATAAAGCTATAAAGAGGAAGGAACTTAACTGATATTTTCATATAACCTCCTTATTCACCATTCCATCAGGGTCCTGGTATTCTCAACCACATCTGTAATATCTTACTTACTATATAGTAAAAAAAAATGCCTTGAATGCAGGCAATCATGGTTTAATCTCTGGTATCACATATAGTGCCCTGAGCACAGAGCCAGAGTGATCACTGAGCATAGAGAGAAAGCCCTGAGCAGTGCAAGTGTGGCCCTAAAATAAAACAAATGCAAAAATAAGTCAAATGCTTAAAACAATTATTATCTAATTTCTATGTAGACATACAAGTATACCCATATGACCTTCATCTTCTAATGAATGGAATTAAAAACCTATAAAGAACATATACAGTAGCTACAGTATCTCATGGAAGATTTAGAAAAGTAAACAGAAGCAGGTGTTAGTAAAGATGCCAAGAATTCTACAGGAATTCTACAGGAATTCTACAGGAAAAGCAGCTCAACTATTTAAACATTTTTAACATTGGTATCCCAAAATCATATTCTAAATTTCTTAATATCAAGAATGTAAATGATCTATAAAGCAAAAATATTGCTAAAACCCATTCTATTGAATACTGTTGAATATTTCAAAGATTCTTTGACAATAAAGTGCAGAAAGGAGTACATGTACTTCAAGATTTGACGAAGAAACTGCCTCAATTGAAGGAGAAATGAACCTACGAAAAGAGAGTGAACCCTTTTTATTTCTTCCTTTATATCTTCTTTTGGGGGGGGGGCAAACCTGGTTGTCCTCATCGGCTACTCCAGATTCTGTGTTTGGGGTTACTCATGTGAGGCCAAAGGGAAATACATGGTGTTAGTGATCAAACAGGGGTCTGCTGCATAAAATAACTAACTAAATAAACAAATAAAACTTAACTCCTATACTACTTCAATACCATAATAGGTATTTCTTTAAAACTATAGATTGCTTTAGTAAAAATAACCATTTTAACTATTTTTATTTTCCCACCTATGAGTAAAGATATTTCCATTTCTGTGTGTCTTCTTTCAGTTCTTTTCATAATGTCATAGTTTTCGGTTTATGGGTCTTTCCTTTCCATTGTTTGGTTTATTTCCAGATGTGATATCTTTTTTGATGCAATTGAAAATGGAATTGTTATTTCTCTTTGCTATGACTCCAGTTGCATACAAAAGTATGCCATTTGTATGATTATTGTTTTTATATCATTCCACTTTACTGAATATATTAATATATCTACAGTGTACTAGCAATATTTTCTATATATTATTTTTACTCTTCAAATAGTAATAATTTTACTTATTTCCTGATTTGTACTTTTTCTGTTTTTTTCTGACCTAATTATTATATGTAAAGCTTTAAAACTATGTTTAAAAATGATTGCAGTGGATATCCTGTTTACTTTAGACTTTATGGAAAAAAACCCTCATTTTTCATTATTAGTATGGTGTAAGTTGTATGTTTGTCTCTCCCCAATTTATTGTTGACTTTTATCATAAAATGTTGAGGCATCAACTTTTCAGCATCTGATGTTATGATCACATAATTTTATAGTTTTTCTTTTTTTGATAATAACATATGATGATTGTTATTTGCTGTTCTTCAAATAATTTGTCCTTTATTTTATTCATTGACTCAGGAATTATTCTAAACATATTCATTAGTTTCTACATATTTGACTATTTTTCATGCTTTATTTATGTGTTTTATTACTAGGATCATGTAACTATAATCAGAATTGATATCTGGCATTTCAATCTTCATGTATTTATTAAGTCTTATTTTGTAGCCCAACATGTAATTTGGCCTAGGGACTTCTCTATGAATATTTGAAAATAATGAGAATTCATTGATTTTGAAGTATCTATACCTAGATAGATAAATGTCTCTCACTAATTACTCATTTCAACTTCATTTTTCCTAATGAGCTTTGGTATGGTGATGAGAAACATGCCATATAGAACTGAATCCAGGTCTCTAGCTTACAAAGTTAGTGTTTTAGGTTTAGAGATCAATTTCCAGACCCCCTGTTTCTTCAATTTTTTCTTTGTAAAGACTTTTTGTTTCTGGCTATTATTAGGATTAGATCATACTTTTTCATAATCTTAACACTATTTTTGTGCAATATTGTTGTCTGGTTGGCATTTGACTATGCCAGTTCTACCCTGTCTCCCACTTTCTTTAATTTTTTTTAAGTTGGATCACATCACTGCTATTTTTGTTTTTTGTAGGTCACACCAAGAAGTGCTCAGTGGCTCTGTACTCAGAAATCACTCTTGGCACTGCTCAGGAGAACATATAGAATGTGATAACCTGGACTCAGGTTATCAAAGTGTAAGGTAAACTCCCTACCCACTGTAGGACTCTGACCCTTCACTGCTATTTTTCTTTTTGCTACAGTAGTTCTTCGCTTGCTAATATCCTGTATTTTTTCCATGAAGAAGAGCTTATTCTTGTACAGTAGGTCATATGGTAATGAACTCTATTAACTTTTAAAGATTATTTTCCATTAAAAATTAGTGATACTTTTGAAAAGCAAAGTATTCTTGACTAGAATTTTTCATCTTTTAGTAATGTAACTATGCCTTTTTGCTCTCTTCTGCTGAGAAGTCAGGTAAAATCCTGTTAGTGGTGCCTTTGTATGTTACTTTTTGTTTTCCCTAATCATGTTCGATATTTTTAATTTTCCATAGGACTTTGATAGTTTACCAGTGATTTGTCTTGGTAAAATTTTATTTTGTATTTTAAAATATAGGTGTTCTTTCAGCATTTATACATCTGTGGCTAGTACTTTCCTTAGTTTAGGAAGGTAATTTTCTCTTACTTCTTTAAAGGTAGCTTGTGCTCCTTATGTTTCTTATTACCTTCTACAGTCTCATAAATCTGATATTACTTCTATGACATTTTCAAATGCTTCCTTCATTTTGTTCTGTTTTGTTTCTCTTCCCTCCTCTATTTGAATCATTGCTGTGATTCTATAGTCAATGTCTTAAGAATAGATCTAATTTGCTTGCTTTTATGTTAAATTAAATTTGATTCAATTTTATACACACACCTAGTATATCTTTTTAGAAACATTCATATCTCTCATGTCTTTGGTGAACTCCTTGTGATCAAATAGCTCTTTCTGATATCCTAGTGTTGTTTCTCTTGTTTGATAACAAATTATCTATATTAATTTTCTTGTGATCATTCTCCAATTTTTGTCTCCTTTGCCAATTTATATATGTGTGTATGTATACACACATATGTTTTATATATACATATATATAACTGGCACACACATTTTTTGTGTGTGAAGCCAGAAAGTTTATTGGGGGGGGTTTCTTTTGGGGTCACATCCGGCAGCTCTCGGGTTCTACTCCTGAATCTACCCTCAGAAATCGCTCCTGGCAGGCTCAGGGGACCATATGGGATGCCGGGATTCAAACCACAGTCATTCTGCATTCAAGGTAAATGTCCTACCTCCATGCTATCTCTCCAGCCCAAGCCAGAAAGTTTTTATTGAAACTTGTTTAGAAAGAAGTGAGGGGAGAAAAAAGAAGTACATGTTCAAGAGAAAAAACAGGCTTCCCCAGAGCAGAAATAGTAAAGCAAAGAAACATTGAGACAAACAAGCAATATATGAGTTCAAGGGAAAATAGGGAATTGAAGAACAGGTCTAGGTCTCTCCAGTTCTAGGTCTGAATTTATACCCTGAGTATACCGATACTTGTCATTTACAATGGTTGCCTGAATTATTTTTCTGCTTATATATTTGGTGTGGCTGCTTTTTATTTCCGGTAGATGGTGCTGTGACTTCATTATTGAAAACATTTGTTTCTATGCTTGGAATGGGAAGATGGTGGACTTGAGATCAAAAGCCTCAATAGATCACAGTGTTTCCACTGGGTGTAGAGATCCCAAAAGAGAGCTTTACACTGGCTTTTGGATTCTATTGTCATTCACAATGCCTATTCCTGCCAATAGATCACCTCATTGTCTGCTCGTGGTGCTATGGCTTGATTTCTATGCTGTTAGGCTAGTTGAGTGGACTTATCTAGAATTTCTATCCTATACCTTGATTTCTGCTGGTAGCTTAGTCTTTCATTTCTTTTTCTTCTTTTTAAGTTTTATTGAGACTAATGTGAATTACAAGCCTTTCACAGTTATTTTTAAGGTACATAGTGACAGTGAATTAGGGCCATTCCCACCAACAATGTTGACCTCCCTCCTAGGATGCATCCCATACTTCCACCCTTAGCCCTCTGGACTGCTAGTGTAACAGGTCCCTTTTGTTTATGGCTTGTTTTAGTTTGGGTCTCTTGATTCTATTGTCGTTGACTTTGGGTAGGGTATTTAGGTCTGATCATTATTTCCATGTAGTGCTCATGAGACCGCTTTGCCCTGGTACCATCCACTCTTTTTTTCTCAATTTGTAGGGAGCCACAGAAATAAGAAGCAGAGCAAGATGATTCATGTTCTATGGTCTGTTAAACAAAAAAGAGTCCAGTCTACAAGCAATAAATAAAAACTTAAAAGAAGAAAAAAGAAAAAGAAAGAAAACGAACAAAGAAAAAGTAAAAAGGGGGGCTGATGTGGCAAGTTTGTTTTCTTGGGTTTTTTTTTTTGTATTTTTTTTTTGTTTTTGTCTGTTTGGGTTATTTTGCATAAGCACCGCAAGTGTTGGAGAAATTAGTAAGGAAAATTTTTTGGCCTAAGAGATACAGGATGTCTCTACCCTTGAAGTATACTGTCATGAGACCAACTACAGGCTCCAGACATGTTCATTGTCAACCCCAAGGTCTTTCTTTATGGTGCCAGGAAATGTTCTGCTTAGTTTTAATTGTCAAAGTCAGTCCTCTGTAATTAGAGATCTTGGATTTTTCACAGATCCTAGAACAAAGTGTAGGATAGAGTCTTTTGTTATGGTCCCAGGAAAAGTTCTGCTCAATGGTGGTTATTGTAGTCAGTCTTCTGTAATTAGTGACCTTGGTTTTTGCACCTATCCTAGAATGAAATGCCTTCTGATTTCATTTAACCATTAGGTGACAGGGTAGGACAATATGCCCTTAGATCAAATTGTTGCTATTTCTTCATTGTCAGTGTGTCATCTTAACCTACCCTGTCACAAGTTGATGCTGGAGCAGTATTAGAGACTCCCCCGGGGGTAGTTTGAATCCTGGAGCTGGTGCAGGTAACTGTGCCAGTTCTAAGTCTAGGATCTGGAGTTAGGGGTTGGATGTTCAATATCTGATCATCTGAGGTCTAATTATTGTTTGAGTCTAATTATTTTTGCCTAAAGATCGGGCTACACTATTTGCCCTTTTTTCTTCCTAGTCAAATCTGCCTTAAGGAATAGCAGTAATCCACTTTGGTCAAAATAAAAATTATTAATAAAAATTTATAAACAAAAACAAAAGAAATTGCAGCAAGCTATCTACCATGCCTCTTACTGATTCTAATTAATGTCTTCAAATTTTGTTTCTTCCAAATTTGTTTTGCACTATAATCGCACACCTTTATATATACAGATGCATTTGTCTACAGGTGAAGCAGGCTATGAGTGGAAAAAACTATTCTGTATAATGTACTTAATTTCTGGTATTATAATAGCAAGTTTTGCTTTCCAAGGTCAATTTGTCCACTTCACCAGAAGTACACTGGAGGTGGGCATTTTTAAGAAGCTATTACTGTGCTTAACAAAGCATACTAAATGACACCATGATGAACTTTATATAGACCTGAAAAATATATATAGGTGTGAATAAGGAATAAGATAAAGCTGAAAGTTTCAAAAAAGTGTTTCTTAAATAACTCCAAGAAAACATAGGTATGTGTGACTAAAAATTGAAATGATTCTATTTGCCTTTTAAGTTCTGCATATTTAGTTATACCCAGAAGGTCAATAACTTTTTAGGTCAGTGACTCCTATAAGTATGAGGCTGAATTAAAAGTCCATTTGACCTAAGACCAGGTTGTCCTATCACATCACTTAACACTAAATGGATATCAGAAGATGCATTGTCCTTTCAACAGTGAAAAATAAGAGCACCAACAACAGAGAACTGACTTTGGCAACTGTGACTGAACAGAACCTACTTTGGGACCAATAAGAAAAACCTTACCCTAGGCTTTAGCCCAAGACTTTTATAAAAACAACAACAACAACAACAACAACAGCAAGATGTCTTATTGCGGGGCCCGGGAGATAGCATGGAGGTAAGGCATTTGCCTTTCATGCAAAAGGTCATCGGTTCGAATCCCGGTGCCCCATATGGTCCCCCGAGCCTGCCAGGGGCAATTTCTGAGCATGGAGCCAGGAGTAACCCCTGAGCACTGCCGGGTGTAATCCAAAAAACAAACAAAAAAAATTTAAAATTAAAAAAAAATTGAAAAAAAAAAGATGTCTTATTGCAGAGGACAACAGAGACTGGGCAGAACCTTTCGATCCATAATATCCTAGGCTTCGGCTTAGGACTGAACGAAAACAAGGAGCAATTATTACAGAAGACTGAACATAACAACAATGATGGATAGGAACCTCTAGTACCGTAAAGACTCTATCCTAGACCCTGTCCTATGATCTGCACAAATACCAAGATGGCTAGCGACAGTGGCTGGATTTTCTCACCCACAACTGAGAGGAAAGTTTCCTGGCACCACAAAAAAGCCTTTGGGATAGAGTAATGAGTATATATGGAGCAAGG
>PVKC010033028.1:0-14097 GCA_004027635.1 Crocidura indochinensis
CCTAAAGTGCTGGGGACCAGTCGGACCACAAATAGTGAAGTTCAGGAGACCATGTTGTGCCAAGTGACAGTACCAGGCCTCAAACCTGGCCAGATTGCAGCACTATTGCTCAGCTTCTAAAATGTCTCTTAAGCACTAGTGGTAAAGAACCAGAGAGATAGTATAGCAGGTATAATGTTTGTCTTGCATGTAACAAACCCAGGTTCAATCCTTAGCATTGTATTTGGCTCCCTGGCACAGCCAAGAATGATCTCTGAGCACCATTGGATGTGGCTCTCAAACCCAAGAAGCAAAACACTTGTTGATGGCTTAAGTCTATTGGTCTTTTTAATTTACTTTCATCTTTCATAAATGTGTATGTACATAAAATGAGAAATTTTATGCTCTCTGTGTGATATGAGATAATTAAAAAAGTGGCACATGATATCTGGCAGGTATAGAAAGAATCTTCTTGAAGGTTAGTGCTTTTGATTGTGCTTATCCTACTTATGTTAGTAAAAAGTCTATTTAAATGCTCATATGGGTACACTTTCTTCTTGAATTAGTGCCATTTTATCTTGGGGTGAATCCTTCACTTTTCTTTCTCTTAATTTCTTTTGTTTGTTTGTTTGTTTGTGGGCCACACCCAGTGGTGCTCAGGGGTTGCTTTTGGCTCTGTGTCAGAAATCGCTTCTGGCAGGCTGGGGTGGGGGGGAACCATATGGGTTGCCTGGATTCAAACCACCTTCCATTCTGGGATAGCTACATCCAAGGCAAAACCCCTGCCACTGTGCTATTTCTCTAGCCCCTCTCTTAATTTTTTAATAAACCTTTTCTGCTTCACTAAAAAATATCTAAGATGGAGGAAAATGTGAAAACTTGCAAAGAATCTTGAAAATAAAAGAGCCATCCATCAGTATATGTGGAATCAGTCAGACCTCAAGTTAATGACCTTGTTGGGTTTGGGGGTTTGTATTGTTTGCACTGTTTTTTTTGATTTTTGAATAAGTTCCTAAAATATGGTTTTGTTGGGTGTCTTTATTTGTTTCTGAAATTAGTGCAGGTGCAGATAACAGGAAGTGAAACCTCAGGCGACCCAAGGGAGCCTCACTCAGATTCTACCATACAGGTAGAATATACAAGTGTTGTGATTTACTGATAATCTGACATGCTGTGAGTAATCCATGTGCTATGTGGATTATAGAGAGTGAAGTTAGATGGCAATTTGGCACCAAGTTGTCTAGATAAGTAGGAAAGGTAAGAGAAAAGAATAAAACTTTTTTTTTCAATTCATCATTCTTTTTGAGATGGTGTAAAAGCATAGTGTCATTTCTTGGAAGTGAAAGATAACACTATTTGGCAATTAATATTTAGTTTTGGTGAGTGAGGGATGGTTTGAGCCATACCCAGCATTTTTCAGGGATTAGTCTCAGCAATGTTTGGGGGTTCGTGTTGTGCAAGGAATTGAATTGGAGCACTAGTCACATAAATCTCTATCCTGTCTCTCCAGTCTTAGCCAGAGAAATAATTTTTTTTGAGGTTCTACTTAGTGAGTTTCAAAACAACATCTTTAAAAATTAAGTTGGTATTGTGTCTCTGGAGTTAAAATTAAGATTCAGTTCTTTCACTGTACTTCACAGTGCCACATTTTCTGACATGTAGGAAAAAAAAACCCTCCAAAATTGAAGACCCGTTGCTGGAATATCAAATTTGGCAAGTTTTCTTGCAGTCAAATGCATAATGGTTATGTATAAAGAAAATGTTGATTTTAAGGCTTTATTTGATTCTTTCTGCTGTAGAATTTAGACTGAGACTGTGGTTGCTGTGCCTCTGTGGTAGGGAAAGCTTCTTTCTTTGTCTCTGCTCAACTGAAAGTCTCATGCTTATAGTAAGCTTAAAGCCATTCATGTAACTGAAAAAAAATTTCTTAACATGGCTAACCTCTTCATAGGTTCTTCTCTGTTGATAAGATGTGAACCAACTCCCTATGTATAAGATGCCCATCCATTTCCTGCTTCTTACTAAAAGAGATCATCTCAGGTGTCTAAGTTCATGGAAACCTAAACCCCATGGAAGTTTCCCTTTTTTTTTCTGTTGTTGTCCAGAACTTGGTTTCCTCTCTCTTGACTTCATTCTTTCCAGCTGTGCTTGCCCTCATACCAGTAGGTATATAAACTCATTCTCACTCACTCACTTACTTTTACTCGCTCATTCACTCCTATTTCTTTCCCCAGTTTATTTCCACCTCTTTCTGAATGATTGCCAGCCTGAATCCTTCATATCTCTCTCCAAACTCATTCACATCACATATTTTCCAGAAAGGGCACCTTCTAGAGGCACAGTTGGTTTTGGTATCCTTTCCTAATTGCTGATAAATGAAAGGACAAGTTTGGATCGAAGTATTTGAGTATGGGGAAATATCAATAAAAGGAGAAATAAGTATAATGAAATGGTTACTGGAATCATATGTCTGTGGACCCATGAGTATTCAACTTTTAGTTGAAGAGAATCAGTTTTGTCAATAAAAAATCCAGGTAATACCATAATCAAAACACATGATTTCTGAATAACAGAAGAGAATAGAGCTTCACTAAGTGTAGTTACTTAGTGTTTGGGTGACCGTGGAGAGCTATCTTAGATTCAATGCACAGTTCTGTAAATATATTTGTGATGACTAATAGTAGGAACTGAGTAGGGTTGTTATGTGGTAGTTCTTATAACTCTGAATATCTGGCACACCCTAAATCTTACCAAAAAGGCAGATAAAAATAAACAAATAAATGATATAATACCAAGTCAATTGTTACCAGAAGGAAGGATAAGGAAGGGATAAACTAGGTAAAAAAAGGTTGACTTGGGGGATTGGCACGATAGCACAGTAGGTAGGGCATTTTCCTTGCACAAGGCTGATCTAGGTTTGATCCCCAACGTTTCATATGTTCCTCCAAACCTGCCAAGAGTGATTTCTGAGTGCAGATCCAGGAGTAACCCCTGAGCACTGCAGGATATGGCCCCAAAACAACAACAAAAAGATGGTGACTTAGAGTAAATGAATTCATCATTAAGTTCAGTGGTAAGTTTAGTGTAATATATATAGCATAGCTAGATACTAATTTATACTTGAAGACTATATAACATTATAAACCAATAATGTAGCATAGAGAAAGTATGTAATACTCACGCTTCTCTTATTCTAATAGATTGTGGTTTTATTGTGCCTAGTCAAAAATATAAACCAACGAATAGAGCAGTGGGTACTAAATTGCAAAGTGTGGTTCAGATCCTTAGTTTGCTACTATGAGCCATGTAACCTTGGACAAGTTATTAAACACATCTGTGGCTCACTTTTCTTACCCACAAAATGGTATGCTAGTACCTACCACAGGAGACTGGTGGTAAGAATTAGATAAGTTAATGCATGTAATTCACTTAGTATGGGTCAGAGTATCTAGAGCAGGCCAAAGCCTTTGATAAATCACAGGAACTACTGTGGTGGTTCTGATTATGTCCATAATGATTATTATTGCTTCCTCCTTATCCAGACAGAAACAACCATTGAGAGGACTCATGTAGAACTCTTTCAAATCTTGCCATTTCTTGACAGCGTGGGGCAAACACCCAAAACTGAGACTTGGTCGGAGAGTCTTGGTTTTAAACCCAAACTCCTATCATCAGGCCTGAACATTTGGCCCCTTTTTCTCTTCCTCTAGAATGGAGACACATGGAAGTAGTTTGTAGCAGTCGGATATTGGGTCTTAACTTTGTGATTGGAAGATGAAAAATCTCTTATTTGCTACTTGTCATAACTTATTTGCATTTTCATTTTTCCTCTTCTATTATCCAGGAGTAAAAAACAATGTAAGAGTGACAGATTAGGTACCCATGGTTTTCTAAGTTAGTGAAGGTACCGAGCAAACATCCTTCACAAATTCACGTACTGGTTCTTAAAGATGGTGTTGCACATAGAACAGCATTTGATTTGCAGTAAGTGAAACCATGTTTGAGAAGCTTGTCAGCAAACATCCACAGAAGAACAGAGAACTCAAAGACATAGTGTGTGACAGACATTGTCATAATGCTGCACATATGTAATTCATTCTGTCCTCCTGATAACCTGATGAAGGTACTTTCATCTCTGTTTTAAAGTTGAGAAAGTGGAATTTGGAAAGATTAAGAGCTTTCCCTCAAGAAGGTAACCCCGGGGCCCGGGAGATAGCATGGAGGTAAGGCGTTTGTCTTTCATGCAAAAGGTCATCAGTTCGAATCCCGGTGCCCCATATGGTCCCCTGTGCCTGCCAGGAGCAATTTCTGAGCATGGAGCCAGGAGCAACCCCTGAGCACTGCCAGGTGTGACCCAAAAACCACAAAAAAAAAAAAAAAAAAAAAGAAGGTAACCCTATCATTCTTGTTTCATCTAAAACATTTTTGGAGATTTTTTTAGGGTCACAGATAGTGGTATTCAGAGTTTACTCTTGGTTCTTTGCTCAGAAATTACTCCCGGAAGGCTCAGGTGACCATATGGGATGCTGGGGATTGAACTCGGTCAGCTTCATGTTAGGTGAATGCCCTGCCTTCTGTGCTCTGACCCTGCCATCTAAAGCATTTTAGAGCAACATTCTTTAAGCATTTTATACTGCAGACCAGCACCTAACCTGCACACTAGCCTGTGAAATAACTGTTATAAATAAGGTGATAAAACAATGATTTTTATCCTTTCTATACTGGTAGAACAGCTAGTTCCTGTACCAGTGGTTGAAGACCACAGAAACTGAGAATTATAGTAGATCATATAATCAAGGGATCTTTATTCATCCGTCTCATGAATATAATATATACAATGGAAGAGATAGTCATGTGCCACTTAAAAGCAACCACTACATGTATTTAGTGGTCCAAAGTGGCTGTAATATATGACCTCAATGTGTATGGCAGGGTATACCAGTGGTCCAAGGACTGATATTGGCCTACAGACTAAAATAGGAGGAGAGAAGCTATTGGTCTAATGCAGTTGATTTAAATTGGTAGTTTGTAAATGGGTGCTAATCTTCACACATGAAAAGATTGAAAAAATATATCATTGGGTTATATAACATATAGGTTTTTATACTCTGTGTACAATATTATCACCCCTAATAATGCATTCATTTTTAAGAACACATCTATAATATTAAGCAATGCATGTGGCAATGAACTTGTATACATAAATTCAGCATCTTACAGTATACTGAGTTGTGGCTTTTCATATATTCACATGGTTGTAATGTGGTAATAATCATTACCACAATCAATTTTGTAACATTTTTACTATCTGCAGAAGAAAGCCATACTCTTTAGTGGTGATGTCCCATTTCCTTCCAATATCCTGAGCATTGGGCAACTACTTGGCTTCTATAGATTGTTTATTCTGAACATTTTCCATTAATGGAATCACGCAATAAGTATATCTTTCATGCCTGGATTTCACTCAGCATAATATTTCTAAGGTTGTCCTGTAGCATGGACGATCAATATATTCTCTCATTCATTTGTTAATGACTGATTAAAGACCATAAGATTTCTGTTATCCATATATATTTATTGATAAGCAATTATTTCATGTTTAACTTTTATAATTAAAACTACTATGGATAGTCATACATAGCTTTTGTGTGCTGATATGTTTTTAATTTTTTATGATTATCTAGGTGTGATTGTGAAAGGATCATATACTAAGGTCTATGCTTAACCATTTGAGGAACTGCCAAGCTATTTTTCAACACAGTCACTATTTTACATCACCACTGGCAACATATGAAGATTTCAATCCTCTCCACATTCATCCTCTTCAATATTTGTTTTATGTCTTCATGATTTACCGAATAGGCTTTAAAATTAGGAAACAATAGAATACTGTGTAGGTCTAAGATAGAACAAAATCATGCAATCTGCCAACACATTGATGGAAATAGATAACATATATCATCCTGAATGAAGTCTGTCAGATGAAAAGGGATAGACACAGAAGGATCTCTCTCATCTGTAGAACTTAAAGATACATAGCAAGGTAGCAACAAAGGCCAAAGGTCTTAAGTCAAAAATAGAATTTTTCCATGGAGTTGAGTTTGGGCAGAACTGTTAAAAGGGAAAGACATTAGGGTCCTTGAAGAGGGAGATGGGTACACTAATGATGGGTATGGTGTTGGTATTATCTGCATGAAAAGCCATTATTAATAGTATTGTAAATCACTGAGATCAATTTTTAAAAAATGAGAATATATAATAGGAAGTTAATGCTGAGGCCATACTTAGTTGTGTGATGCAGGTTCTTTTCTGAGAATGGAAGAAAATCTGGTCTTTACTACAGTGGTTCATTCTTTATGGTGGAGTCAGACACACAGTCTCAGTACTTGAAGATGGTAACGAAACAGTGACAAGAGATAAAGACACTGAGGACAGAAATCTGCCCCATAATTTATGCAATAGAATATGACCTGATTTGGTAGTTCATCTAACTGAAAATTAGGTTTAAATATAGATGGATCGTAGGGCTAACAGCATCAGGTAGCTGGCTATCTCCAGACCTTGCTTTCTCATTTACTCATATTCACTCTATAGATATATTTTTTCTAATTTCTCTCATTGTTGCATATAAAAAAAGATGATACTCATCTCTTCATTTTTCATCTTTCTCTAATACTTAGAGCTTTATACATACATTTTTCTATAGTTAATTTTCTTCCCTTCCCTCTTCCTTCCTCTTTTATTTTTTCCCCTTCTTAAAAAGAAAAATGATTAGCTCTCAATCTGTCTTAATTTTATTTCAGTGTTTGGTCTAAGACAAGGGTTTGGCTTGATTAAAACCTAAGTAATTTATAATTACAGAATAATTTACAGAATAATACTTTAATATTATTGATTTTTAAATACTTTAGCATAGCTAAATTTTAATTTAAAACAAGACTTGCTTCTATTCTATTTATTTTGTTTCACCAAGGAGCATATTATAGCAATTAAGTGCTTGGACTCTCATATTAGATTCTACAACATAAGGTTTTTGTTCTTGGAGAAACTATTGTCTTTTATCATTGGAAAAAAAGAGATGATAATGGAACAATTGAATTGAGAATCTGTGTATGGGGTGGCAAATGAGAAAATTATATAAAGATGAGACTATATTAGTGAATAGCAACTCTAGTCTACTATTTAAAAATTCTGCTAGCCAAAAAGATAGTATAGCAGGTTGGTCACTTGCCTTGAATGTGACCAATCAAGTTTCAGTTCATGACATCACATATGGTTGCCCAAGCAGTGCTAGGAGTAAACTCTGAGAACTGCTGGTAATGCCCTTTGCTCCTTCCTCTAACCACCCCCACACCCCAAAAAGAGAATTCTGATAGCTTTGCATTTTTCTCAGTTTTCTTTTGTCCAGTGGGCTCAGGGCAGTGCTACTCTCAGCTCTGTGCTTTAGGATCACTTCTAGTGCTTGATTTTGAATGTTGGGTGGTGTTGAGGACTGAACCTGACCTCTCATATGCCAAGTAGATTTCCAACCCATTGAACTATCTCGCTAGGGCCTCATGTTTGTCATTTTCTAACAGTATAATTATAAGTAGATCTTATTTAGAAGGTATTTCTTCTTCTACATTCTTTGACCTTACACTACTGATTAAGGGAAATTTGTTTTCTTGAGCTTTTTTTAAGTCCAATCATTAATCTCTGCATTTCAAAGAATGTCCTTTTCTTTGGGGAGGGGCAGGAGAAACCACACTTGTTAGTGCACAGGGCATACTTTCTGCTCTGTTCAAAGATTACTCCAGATGTTGTTCAGGGAATCATATGGGATGCCAGGAATTGAAACAGGGTTAGCTGCATACAAGGCAAGTGATCTCTTTGCAGTACTGTCACTCCAGTCACAGAATGTGTTCTTTGGGCTGAGTCGCTAGAGACCTATAATTCCATCTAATTGATAGAGTTTATGGAAGATATTTCAAGTTAGCTTTCTTGAAATATGTGAAAATAGATTGTGAGGAGACTTGAGTGTAGCTAAAGAGTACCTGAACATTTGTGTAATGAATATTTTTTATGTAATAATTGTGAAAATCTATGATAATTTAAATACCCAGTAATGTTTGTTTTAATGAAGATAGTTACAGTAATTTAAATATCTGGTTAAATTTTGTTATTATAAGGATACTTACAATAATTTAAATATCTGGTAAATATCTGGTACTTTTTACAATAAGCCCCTTTGGCAACAATAAGATTTTCAAAAATGGAATTTATTTAATCAAATATTACACAACTACTTTCTATTGTCAAGAGGGTTGACTGTTGGGATAAATCCCTCTTTGTTCTTCAACACCCCAAGATTGTCCCCTAAGCCTGCCAGAAGTGATCTGTAGATGCAGTCAGGAGTAAGCCCTGAAAGCAACACAAAATATGTGTAGTAATTTCAAAAAATGTTTGTCATTTACCATCCAGTGGAACTCATGATAACATAATTGAACTTAGAAAAATCAGAAGATGTGAGTCAAAATGATAGTTACAGAGGGCAGAGAATTTGCCTTGCACATGGTTGACCTGTGTGCTATCTCTGGCATCCCATATGGACCCCAGAAACCACCAGGGGTAATTTGTGAATGCAGAGCCAGAAGTAATATCTGAACATTCCTGGGAATGAACACTCCACCCCTGCAAAATAAAAAGAATAAAGAAAAACCAGGAATAAAGGAAAACCAGAAGATTTGCTTGCTAAAGAAATACTGTATCTTATTAAAAGTTAACACTTGGTGGTGGAACAAACCCTGATTCATTGTATGTCTGAAACCTAACTGTGAAGGACTTTGCAAATCACAATGTAAACCCATAGAATTAAAGAAACAAAGAAATGGGGTCTTAATGCATCAAGTAAAAAAATCCTCATATATTTAACATATGCTTGACGTGTGAATTCTCTTGTTATTCTCTTGAAATTACTTGCATAATTAAATAAGCATTCTGGATTTTAAAATATATGCCATTTATTCACACTCTAACTAGAAAACACCATTCCAATCATATTTACTCTAGCCTGTAATGCTCTACTAATAAACATCTGAAATGCAGAAGAAAGTTGGTACTTAGAATACTATGCCCATCCTATTGTAAAATGTCCGTTTCTACTTTTATTCTGTGAAGCATGACATTTTATGTAGAACAAATGATTGCTTTCTAAGTTTCTTTTATTTATGTTAAAATTCAAGTTTGTTGTTTTTAACATAGAGATTCTGTAAACAGTGCAAAAATATCTGCACAATATGGCAGTTTTACACCAATGCTAACGGGTACCTCAAATAGAACAATAGACTATTAGTAATAATTATTAATTCAATCATTAATAATAGAATATTAATTCAATAATAACTTGATAATTTTCTCATTTGATTTGTTCATTAAAGGTAAGACTTTGAAAATTCATTGTTAAGGCTAAAACATCTAGCAGTGTTGTAAATGATGAAAAGTTTAATATTAAAATTCTATAATTGCACTTCTTATTGCAGAGAGAAATGAATCTTCTGTTTTAAATCAGATTATGTGAATTCTCTAACTGAAATTCAATTTATGAATTATACTATAGCTTATTCTAAATTTGGTCAAACATCTCAAGAAATCACAGAGTAAAATATATTTTTTAATGTTGTTGTGTGGTAAAATGTCAAAAAAAAAGATACTTGGATGACCTAACTGACCTGCGAAGTTATTTGAATAAAAATATGTTACACATTTCAATACAAAATAGTATAATTGAGAATATCCTTGATTTAGAGTACTTTATTGTAATTTAGAAATCTTTTTGATAAATGGAATGTATTTTTCAATTAGTTTTATAGACCAGAGATACTGACATTTGAAGGTGTCAAAATTCATATGTATTAATAATAAAATGTAACTGAAGACTCTTGTCAATTTAATAAAAAGGAAATTTTTTAAAGGTTAAGACCAACATTTTTCTAACATTCTTTCAGAAACTTATTGATGATGAGGTAAAAGAGATAGTTGTAGCCAAGAAAGTAGTTACTAATAATTTCTGTCCTTTTTGGTTAATAATTTCTAATATGAGTAATTTCTAATATAAGAAATACTCTACTTATAATAATGTTAATGTTAATAAATTACAAAGGCATATAAGTATGATAAATCATTTGGTCTGTAAATTTAAACAACACAGTATTATCATTTTTATGTTATTGTAATGATAATTAATATTCTTATTCTCATTGAATTTTCTGCATCATTGTTTTCCAGTTCTATATCATTTAATTTTTATGACTCTATAATATATACTATCAAATGCCTTGTAAGGGGCCAGAGAGATAGCACTATGTTAGGGTATTTTCCTTGCATGTGGCTGACCTTGGACTGATTTGGGTTCAATTCCTTGCATCCCATATTGCTCCCGAGCCTGCCAGGAACAATTTCTGAGCACAGAGCCAGGAGTAACCCCTAAGCACCACAGTTATGGCCCAAAACAACAACAAAAGTGTATTAAAACAAATAATTAAACATTATTATGAAATTATTTTTATACATTTTTATAAATTATATTATAAAACTACTAAAACATGACTAAAATGGCCAAAAGGCACATGAAAAAATGCTCCACATCACTAATTAGGGAGATGCAAATCAAAACAACTCTGAGGTACCCTCTCATGCCACAGAGATTGGCGCACATCACAAAGAATGAGAACAAGCAGTGGTGGCAGGAATGTGGAGAGAAAGGAACTCTTATTCACTGCTGGTGGGAATGCCATCTAGTTCAACGTTTATTAAAAGCGATGAGATTCCTCCAAAAACTGGAAATTGAGCTCTCATACGATCCAGCTATCCCACTCCTAGGAATATAACCTATGAACACAAAAATACAATTCAAAAATTTCTTCCTCACACCTATATTTATAATAACACTATTTACAGTAGCCAGACTCTGGAAACAACCAAGATGCCTTTCAACAGATGAATGGCTAAAGAAACAGTGATGCATATACACAATGGAATATTATGCAGCTGTCAAGAGAGATGAAGTCATGAAATTTTCCTATACATGCATGTACATGGAATCTATTACGCTGAGTGAAATAAGAGGGAGAGAGATAGATGCAGAATAGTCTCACTTATCTATGGGTTTTAAGAAAAATAAAAGACAATTTTGCAATAATTCTCAGAGACAAAGGAGAGGAGGACTGGGAGGTCCAGCTCATGACATGAAGCTCACCACAAAGAGTGATGAGTACAGTTAGAGAAGTAACTATATTGAAAACTATCATAACAATGTGAATGATAAGGAAAGTAGAAAGTCTGTCTAGAGTATAGGCGGCAGTGGTGTGGAGAGGAGGGAGATCTGGAACATTGGTGAAGGGAATGTTGCACTGGTGAAGGGGGTGTCCTTTACATGATTGAAACCCAACTACAATCGTATTTGTAATCAAGGAGTTTAAATAAAGATATTAATAAAAAATAAAAACCCAAGGGCCCGGGAGATAGCATGGAGGTAAGGCGTTTGCCTTTCATGCAAAAGGTCATCGGTTCGAATCCCGGTGCCCCATATGGTCCCCCGTGCCTGCCAGGAGCAATTTCTGAGCATGGAGCCAGGAGTAACCCCTGAGCACTGCCGGGTGTGACCCAAAAACCAAAATAAATAAATAAATAAATAAAAATAAATAAATAAAAACCCAAATGCTTCATAATAATGACTAAATTTTCAGATATATCTATTTAATTTGTGTGTGTGCAATGCTCTTCTATTTTTTTTATAAATCTATATTTAAGCATCATGATTATAAGCATGTTTGTAGTTGGGTTTCAGTCATAAACAGAATACCCCCCAAGTTTTGAAAACTGCCTTTCAAATTTTTTAACAAATTTCCTATTTTGCTTTCTAAGTGAAATTTAAAATAATTGGGTCAGAAAGTTAATACAGGGGTTAAAGTATTTGCCTTATATTCAGCCAACCTAGGTTTGAATCCTGTTACCAAAGCTACTCCCCTGTGCACATCTAGGAGTTACCCCTGAACTAAAAGACTAGAAGTAAATTCTGAGCATTGCTGGGATTATCCCAATTCCTACCCCCAATCCTTCATACACAAATTAAGTTACCACAGAAGAGTTGATGTCTTGGTAATCCAGGAAAAGGTTTAATAGCTCTGTTTTGTTTCTTGTGAAAATATTTTCAGTGCTTAAGAAAGAGTGATGAGGGGCCGGGGAGATAGCATGGAGGTAAGGCATTTGCCTTTCATGCAAAAGGTCATCGGTTCGAATCCCGGTCCCCCGTGCCTGCCAGGAGCAATTTCTGAGCATGGAGCCAGGAGTAACCCCTGAGCACTGCTGGGTGTGACCCAAAAACCAAAAAAAAAAAAAAAAAAAAAAAAGAAAGAAAGAGTGATGTATCTCATTCAAATTATTTTACTGTTTATTTTTGATATGTAGAAACCTATATATTTTTGTGTATTTATGTTTACTTTTATTGTTCTCATTTAGTTCTTATGATTTTGAATTATTAAATACAAAGATATGGACAACAGGGGCCGGCAGTGACGCTGGAGGTAAGGTGCCTGCCTTGCCTGTGCTAGCCTAGGACAGACCGTGGTTCGATACCCCAGTTTCACATATGGTCCCCCAAGCCAAGAGCAACTTCTGAGCGCATAGCCAGGAGTAACCCCTGAGTGTCATTGGGTGTGGCCCAAAAACCAAAAAAAAAAAAAAAAAAAAGATATGGAAACAATAGGCAATAGACAACTCATAGACAACATATATCTCTCCTTTATATATTTTCCTGTAGTATTGCATTGGTTTTGCCTTACAGAATAGTGCTCAATTATAGCAGTGACAGTAAATAGTACTTTATTCAGTTTTTTTTTCTTTTGAACTAGAGTTAATTTTCTCCAGGATAGTATATTCATGGCTCTTTTGCACAAAAAGTAGGATTTTGTCTAAAATAATGGTACCCAATGGTTAATATTTTAAGTTTTTTCTTAATTTTAGGGGCAATACTTTATGGGGTTAAACAATATTGGGAAAACTTCAGGGAATTGTCTGTTTATTCCATCTTTGGAATTCCTTGAATTATACTAAAAGCCTAATTACAGATGTGAAATAAGATGCAAAAGTTTAATTTTTTAAACTAGGACAGTTTAATTGTACCAATGTATAACCAGCTCCACATATATATCCTTATTTTGCTTCCTTATTTTAATATCTTCTCCCCAGTTACGGTTAAGGTTTTTTTGTGGTGAGAGGGGATTGCAACCTGCAGTGTTACTCTCAGATTTACTCTCAGATGTTAGTACTACTCTCAGATCTGTGTTCACAGATCATGTGTTTCTGGGGATCAAACCAGACTTTGTGCATGCAAGGCACGTGCTCCAGTCAGTTGAACTAGCTCTTTGCTTATATTTGTTTTGAATAGGAATGCAAAATTTTATTTAAACAAATAACTGAAGACATTAATATAAATTAATAAATAATTATATATTATACTATATAACATATAATAAAATATTATATTATAATTATATAATATAAAATAAAATTATATTTAAACAAATAACTCAAGGCATTAATATAAAATATTAAACATGGGGCCCGGGAGGTAGCATGGGGGTAAGGCGTTTGCCTTTCATGCAAAAGGTCATCGGTTGGAATCCCGGTGCCCCATATGGTCCCCCGTGCCTGCCAGGAGCAATTTCTGAGCATGGAGCCAGGAGTAACTCCTGAGCACTGCCGGGTATGACCCAAAAAAACAAAACAAAAAAAAAAACAAAAAAAAAATTAAACATATAATTTGATAAACCTGAGAACATACACATGACTTATGACTCAATCCTTTGCCTTTTATTTTTTGTTCAAACCTCCATGTTTTCTACCTTGGTTTGTGTTATATTTCCAAAGTTTTCTTTTGATGAGGACACACAACACACCAAAGATGAAAATAAATTTTTTTTGCCCTACCCTTGTATTTAGATTAGTTTCAGAAGTATTTTGAGGATAAGATAGTTATGTTATATGCTGTGATTAGAATTAACAAACTTTTTATAAAATTTGTCATTTGGTTTGCATTACACTTTACTCATACATGTCTTGATAGTTTATAGAATTTTTTTT
>PVKC010033029.1:0-14101 GCA_004027635.1 Crocidura indochinensis
TGCTTTTAGTTAAAGCAATTTGGGGGTACACCTTGGATGTCTGAGATATGTCCTAAACAATTGTGGTAACAAGGGAGAAGAGGGAGCTTAGCTTGGGAGGCTGGACTGAGACATTTTATATGCCTGGGCAGATAACAGAAACCTGGCAGTTGATGTTAAACGGGTTATGGAGAGTATCCAGAGGATGAGTGCCATGAGAGAAAAGACTGAACTTCAGCACCCCAAAGGTTGAGCTTACTGAGAAGGAACTGACTGAGGAGCTACTGACTGAGTCTTGGCAGGATCATCCCCAGAAACCAACAGTGAGTCTGCTTCAGAGAGAGTGGGACTATGATGGTTTCATTCTGTTTCTCCTTATGTGCACATATTACCCTGTATCTTTGTTTGTGATAACTTGATGCTATCACCTATACAAAACTGTAACAGATTAGACACATAGATCCACAGCTTCTAAAAGGAAGGAACTCAGTAGAAATGTGGTTGAGTTGTCCTCCTGCAAACCTGTATCCGCCAGTCCCTTACTCCGAGCAATCTCGAGATTGCTCAAGACTGTTCATTTATCATTTACACAACGAAAACGATGTTCACATTTCCAAGATAGCATTATGTTGATGTGTGATTGTGCAGAGAGAGTTGATCAGTAGGAGGGGGAAACTTCTTAATCTAGGGAGATAATACTGGAGTTAATAAGTCACTGGCTTTGCATTCAACTGACCCTACTTTGAATCCATAGCATCATATATGACCTCCTGAAGTGATCCCTGAACACAGTCAGATATAATCACTAAAATACTGCTAAATGTGCCCTCAAACCTTCTCCCCCACCCAAAAAAAAAAGAACCAGAAAAAAATAAGAATCATGTAGGGCTGTCTACTCTGGGCTTTCCCCCAAGGCCAGCTTCACTGTTCCTCATGCTGCAACTTACCAATGAGAGGCACCAATAAAGATTGTTGTTTTTTCAACAACTTGCTTTCAGGGCAGGTTTTTCTGCCTCCCCACCTAATGCTAAGATGAAACCAGAAGATGCTTCATGACATCCTGGCTTTGACATAGTATCTGTGCAAAACCCAAAATCTCTAATTTCAGATGCCTGACTGCAACAATCACAATTGAGAACTTTTCTTGGACCATGAAGAAAGGTGGTGGGGTTGGACTATTAGTATCCCCCGAGTCTGTAGTTGGTCTTATGACAGGACATTTCATAGGTAGAGACATACTGTATTTTTAGCCTAAGGATATTTCCTTTCTGCTTTCCCCAATGTTTGCTGTATCTATGCAAAATAAACTGCCACCCTCCATTATTTTTCTTAAATTTTATTTGTATCTTCTAGATAGAGACTCCTGTCTTTCTCATAGAACTTTGGGACATGACTTTGTTTTACCTCATATTTTTGTATTTTTCTACAAAATTGAGAAGAAAAGAAAAAAGAGGCCAAATAGTTTCAGGTACACTGGTGGAGATAAAAAAGAACAGAACTAAATGCCCAAGCCGAAGTCAACAAAAATAAAATCAGGAGTCCCAAACTATAACTATTTATACTTAAGATGACCTGTTATGCTGGCAGGCCAGGGGGCTAAGGGTGGAAGTATAGGATGCACACTGGAAACTTGGGTGGAGGGAGGTTGACATTGGTGGTGGGAATGGCCCTAATTCACTGCCATTGTATGCCTGAGATTCAGCTGTGAAGGACTGTAATCTACAATGATTTCAATAAAAATTTTTAAAAAAAGATTGCTGGATTTTTTGGAGACCCCCAGGTAACTTGAAGTTCTATAATAATGTTCATGAGGACTATTCATTAATATTTACTTTGAGGACTAGAGGTAGATTGGAGTGGGCAACTGACCCCTGGTGGACTATTCTTTGAGGGTCTAGGTTTGCAGGGGTCAATTCAACCATATTCCCAAGTTCTTTTTTTTGGGAGGGGGAGTTGTGAACCCTATGTATGTGTGTAGCCTATTGTATTCTTGTATAGGTGATATCAGTATCAGTTTATCAAAAAAATACAAAGTATCTCCAATAATGAATGGTCATTTTACCCAATTATATATATATAATTTTTGGTTTTTTGGGTCACACCTGGCAGTGCTCAGGGGTTACTCCTGGCTCCATGCTCAGAAATTGCTCCTGGCAGGCACAGGGGACCATATGGGGCACCGGAATTCGAACCGATGACCTTTTGCATGAAAGGCAAATGCCTTACCTCCATGCTATCTCCTGGGCCCCTATTTTTAATAATTATTTATTAATACTACACATGCCTGGATTTCTCTCAAACATTATTGAGAGCCTGCTGAGTGCAGGTCCCACATGCATGTAATAAAGTTATGTCTACTACTAGGAATCCTGCAGCCTAGCAGGGAGAAGGGATGCTTTATTGTTACATAGGCCATTTATTGTTCAGAATCACGATAGACTATTTAAAGGGAGAGAATGCACAGCACGGAGACTGTGTGACCTCAGCAAGCTTCCCTTAGGGAAGATCCAGGTCTTCACCATATATGAGAGCAGAACATACCCATGAAATCTGTAACCCAAGATGATGTAAAGTAAGTGAAGCAGACCAGTAGGCACCCCATGTAGGTGGGGTAGGCAATGAATTCTTGGGATGTAATAAAAGTTATTGGGATACAATAAGACCAAGAGATGAGATTTGAAGACTTCTAAAAAGGTGAGATCACCTGGAATCACTGCAACCCAGAGGAGGCTGTACCCCCTATCAAGAGAAGTTCCTGGAGGAACAAAGACCAGGAAAGAAATATCAAAAAAGACTATTAATTCCCTCATCTCTCCCCCTGGAAACCACCCTAACAACAGAACTCTTGCCTAGGAAGAAAGCCCCACAGAGGTCAGACTGATAACACTCTATAAAAGCCAACTTAGGGGCCCGGAGAGATAGCACAACCGCGTTTGCCTTGCAAACAGCCGATCCAGGACCACAGGTGGTTGGTTCGAATCCCGGTATCCCATATGGTCCCCCGTGCCTGCCAGGAGCTATTTCTGAGCAGACAGCTAGGAGTAACCCCTGAGCACCGCCGGGTGTGGCCCAAAAGCCAAAAAAAAAAAGCCAATTTAGGGGTCTGAGGGGTAGCACAACAGGTCAAGTTTTTGCCTTGTGCATGGCTGACCCAGGTTCTATCCCTGGCATCCATATGGTCTCCTAAACCAGCCAAGAGTAATTTCTGAGTATAGTGCCAGAAATAACACCAAGTGGCAAAGTGTGGTACCCAAACAAAAATAAAACAAAAGAACAACAAAAAAGCCAGCTTAGGACAAAGGAGGTGCTTACATTTCCTGAGTACATGGTGCCAGAGCACATGCTACACACATTTCTCCCCTCCTGAGATGTGGACTTTCAAGCTTTAACTATGGAGTCTATATTGGAGTTCTCTATGCCTTTGGAGAAACTTTTTTCTCTCTTAATCATATTACTCTCTTTCTTTCGTCCCATTCTTCAGAACTTCCAAATAAAACCAGTTTTTACTTCATTCCTGAAATTCTTTTCTGAAAGAGAGGTGACAGATCTGGAAGTCTTGGTTAAAGTCTAGAATTTGCTTTCCTTTCCTGCAAAGAGCAAGGCCTACAGTCCTAGATCTCCTCAGCGAATTCCCAGGGTGGTCAAGATGAATATAGAGAAAGTAACAGATTTCCTTCATGAGATGCCACCACTCTCCACCTCCACCTCACATAAGTCACCCAGGATACCCCCACAAGCATCACAAGAAAGCAGCTGCCATGACTTTTCTAGAACAAAAATTGAGTGTTCCCAGACAGTCCAAAAAAAAGTTATTGATGGATACAAATAACAAGTAAAATTATATATATATATGTATATATAGTCAAAAATTCTTAAAGAAACAAAGTTATTTAAATAAAAAAGAGAAAAAATAAAAATACTATGTACATCCCACACTACATAGAAAAGTTAAATTCCAAGCAGGGATCTGAGCCACAGAGTAGCTCACAGGCTGCTCACCCAGGGAGGGTGGTTGGGTGGCTTTGGAAACAGCTCCCGCTAAGCAAATGTAGATGGAGTGTGGCTCTTGATTTTTACCTTTTGTTGTCAAAGAAAAATCCTCTTTGAATTTTTCTGGTAGCAGAAACAGATACTCGTTTCATGTTGGCCTTACCTAAATTCAGCTTAACAATAACACACAACCCTTGGACTAACTGGTCTTTCCTAAATTTAAAGGAGGGTAATGGTAAAGTTGTAAAAGTGATCACCTATTGTTGATATAAGGGCAGTTGGACTTGGGCATGTCCCTCAAATAACCTCACTATAATAATAGTTGGATCAGGACATGCTCTTTGGACATGCCCCTTGGATATGATCTCTGTCACACTAGGTATAAAAATAAAAACTGGGATAGTTGGAGGGGTGTCCAGGGTAGTGAACAGAGCAGTGCCAGCTAGTTCATAGGGGCTGGAGAAAAAGCATCAGTAAGATGCTCCCTGCTTTGTATATGACCTTCTATTTTTCTCTCATGAACCTGAATATATTGGCCTCCCTCTTTGGTCAGTGAATCTCTCTCTCTTTTTCTCTCTTCCTCTTTCTCTTTCTCTCTTCCTCTCTCTCTCTCTTTCTTTCTTTCTCTCTCCAAAATTTCCAGGCATGGCAGACTTCAGACTCTGTGTGGGAATATAAAGGATACTTGGTTTCTACTCTTCTCTCTGTCTCTCTGTCTGTCTCTTAGTCCTAGGTGCTTGCTACAAATTGGTGTCCCTGGGTGGGCATCTGGCCCCACCCAGCTGCTCAATTCCACAGTCCTTTGCAGCTATGCAATTCTGCAAGTAACTGCAGTAACCTGCAAAAATCTGTGATATTCTGCAACCTGTGTGTGAAGGTGGTGTTATAGGAGTAGGTACAGTCCCTCAGGGCACATCTTCCACAGAAATCCCTGTTGCTAAAGTTCTTCTGGGGGATTGGGTCATGCCCAACTGTGCTCAGGGTTTACTCCTTCCTGGTTTTTTACTCAGGGGTCCCTCCTGGCAGCACTGGGGACTGAACTGAAATTAATTGCATGCAAGGCAAACACACACACACACACACACACACACACTTTCTTTCTCTCTCTCTCTTTCCCTGGGCCCTGTTCCCAAGCTTTTAAAGGGCACAGTGTTGGAATGGGGGGAAGATATAAGCTAGAGTCACGTTAGAGGAGAATGTGCCAAGGCAAGGGGTGCCAAGAAGGCTGCCACCATGGAGGAATGGGGTGCCCCTCCCTCCTGCTTCCCAGCCCTTAGTCTAGCTCCTTTCCTAGGATGAAGGCAGTGTGGGTGCATGTAGAGAAATGGGTTGGTCATGGAGTAACTCAGAGACTGACCCTGTGTAAGTCTACACAGAAATACTGAGCAAGCAAACCTTGGGCTGGGATTTTGACTCATATATTGAAACTGAGAACAACACTGAGTCTATCATAGAGCCTGACACTGATCCTGAATCACACCATTCTGAGCCAAAAACTGACCCTGATATTATTCTCAACATGAATCCTGACATTGGTGCTGGCCCTGATACTGAGCCCAGCACTGGTCCCAACCCTGATTCTGACAATGAGTTTGACACTGATCCCAATACTAATTCTGGCCCTGATGTTGACACTGAGGCTAACAGTGAGCCCGTAATTGATTTTGACACTGACCTCAGTGAGTCCCACAGTGATCCTAAAACTGACCCCACACTGTGCCCCAGATGAATTCCTGACATTGATTTTGACACTGATCTACATACAGTATGATGCAGATCAAATTGAGAAACTGATCCTGACTATTCTGACAGAGATCCTGACAATGACCCTGACAATGACCCAGACACTGACCCTGACACTGATCCTGAGAGTGAGTCAACACTGATCCCGACACTGAATCCAGAACTAGCCTGACAGTGAACCTGACTCTGATTTTATTTATTATTATTTTTTTAACTTTTTGGTTTTTGGGCCATACCCGGTGATGCTCAGGGTTTACTCCTGGCTCTGTACTCAGAAATCACACCTAGCTTGGGGGACCATATGGGTAAGGATTGAACTATAGTCTATCCTGGGTCATGCTGCACCATCCTTCTGACCCCTGACTCTGATATTAACAAAGATCCCTTTATGGATCCTGACATTAAGTCTGACCCTGATCCTTACAATGAATCTGTCATTGATCACAAACCAATGATCTTAATACTAAGCCAACACAGAGCCCAACTCTGATTTTGACTGTGATCCTGACTATGATCCTGACATTGAGCCAATACTGAATTTGACGCTGAGCCTCACAGTGATCCTGACATTGATCTCGCTAGTGATCTCAAAGTTGGACTAAGCTTGGGTTTGAATCTAATACTGTCATACCACATGTGTACTTGGGGCTGCTAACTGCATCCCATTTCTGGTCCTTTGTGTGTGTGTGTGTGTGTGTGTGTGTGTGTGTGTGTCTACCAGACTAATGATAGCCAAGGTCGGAGGCTGCCTGGACCTTGCATTGGGGTAGAGCTGACAGAGTCTGAATCATTAGATGAAGGTCTGAGCATCCTGGCCCCACAGGAGCTCAGTCATATGGCAGCACCCATTATGCCAGCCAGAGCACCTCAGTTTCCAAAGAATCTGGAATTTGTCAGACATCTCCAAAATGTTTTTTATTTTATTTATTTCAAGGATTTTATTATCTATACTTTATTCAGTATATTTCATTGTCTCAAGTTCTAAAACCATTTTAAACCATTTTTTACCTTTTTATTTGTTTTTCATTTTATTTTTTTACCCTTCAAAACCCTTCACCAGTGCAACATTCCCATCACCAATATCCCAAGTGTCCCTCTTCCCCACCCCACACAGGCTTTCTACTTCCCTCATTCAGTCACATTTTGTTTTTGGGCCACATCCAGTGACGCTCAGGGGCTACTCCTGGCTGTGTGCTCAGAAGTCGCTCCTGGCAGGCACGGGGGACCATATGGGAACCGGGGGATCGAACCGTGGTCCGTCCTAGGCTAGCGCAGGCAAGGCAGCAGGCACCTTACCTCCAGTGCCACGGCCCCGCTCCCCACATTTTGTTATGATAGTTCTCAGTGTACTTATTTCTGTGACTGCACCCAACAATCTCTGGTGAGCTTCCTAAATGTTAAGTGGCAAGTATTTTAGATGTCAAGGAAAAGCAGAAGCATCAGGGGTGAAAAGTTGGTAGGTGCGACTCAATCCTTGTTCCAATTCTGTCATTTGGACCAGGTCTCTCATAAGTCTTTAATCACTTTAAAGATACAGGAATTACAAGCCCTGATTATCTGTGCTGCAGAAATCCTGCCCAGGAGGACAAAACCCACTTGCGAGCATCTCTGAGGTCTTCCCAGAAGATCTCTCGTGACCTCAAGGTCTCCAGGAAACAAACCCAAGACCATCCCACCACCCTGTGCCCTTCCTCAGGTTGCCCTGCCAGAGACCTCACTCCTTTATCCTGTGTTCACAGCTGGTAAATGATGATTAAAGTCTTTCTGTGCCAGGTTCGTGGCAAATACAACTTTTTAGGATTTCAAAGGTTCTTCATGGAAATGAACTCACAAATTATAAGGAAGAAAGTCAAACCATAAGAAAGAAAGTGTTTCTATTGCATGCATCAACTCTGGCTGGGGCACAAGGTTACTTGAAGGTGGTGGGCCTTTGGGGAGCATAATGGGGCTGCCTGATCTCTGACCCTGCAGCTTTCAGAGCGTACACATTGCTCGTTGGGTTTGGAACCCTTTTCCTCTGGGCAGGGCCAAGTCTTTTGCAGAGGTGGGAGGCTGGATGCAGCTAGAGGTAGCGGAGCAGCCAGCGCTGGAAGAGCACCTGGCCAGCCATCCCCTCTGGAGTGGCCGTTTCCCTGGCTGCAATAATTCATCACAGGCGGGTTCACAAATGTACTTAAGAAAGAAGGGATGATCTATTTTGTACACGCTCCTTAAAGGGATTCCATTTTAGCTCCAATTGTAATTTTTACCTTTTTCAGGGGAATTTATTGACACAGTGCCTAGCTCAGCCCTAGTTTTCGGCATCCTCCTTTTGTCTGCATGTACACTCACCAGCCGCTTAATTTGTCATAGCCCTGGAGGTATCAGAACTAATGAGCTTTGTTTGAATAGACTTTTTCCAGTTCATCTAGCACACTTTGGGGTAATCACTCAGTTTCTGTTTGCTTCTGATCTGAGGCATTGTGGGAAATATAAGAGAATAATGGTTAAAAAAGCAGTATAAATTGGTAACAGCCACATTTTCTGCAAAGCCCTAAAGATGTTATTTCTTTAATTTCACCACTTATTGAAGTATTGAGAGGACTCTAAGTAGGACCATTACAATAGAATATCAGAGGAGCACTTGATAAAATGCCATTTTTCAATTAGTCAGGTGTTTACTTCTTGCCTTTTTAAAAGCAATTCATAGCTAACAAATCTTTAAACAATCTAGGTTGGGAAGTGGACAATAATAAACAGGAACACACAACCGTGCCTACAAGGAGTCAGACATCTATTGCAGGAGACACACTCAGGAAAGCTTCCCATTGGCCACACAGTCACATTTTCATTGTACAAAACCTGCTCCTCATAGTCCCTGATTCTACCAAGCATGTTGCAGAAACTCTAAGAAATTATGCTGGGGTAATGGGGGCTGCATGCATAGTACAGTGGTTGGACAGAAGCTTCTAACTCTCATTTCCTAGGAGGGCAGAGGTCTAGGCTAGATCTTCCTTTCTTAAGGTTTTCCATGTGTGTCCCTGTGACTGGAGAGGTAAAAAGGTCTGTTGGGCATAACCCTTCATTTTCCCAGGCCACACTTGGGGTGGTCACACAAGTCACTTTGTTCTGGGGTTCTTTCTGCTGATTTCTGAAATAAATCCAAGAAGCAGAGTCTGAGGATGTCCACCCTCTGCACACCTCACAGATAGGTAAGAAGATATTGGGCCCCACTGAACAGTCTTGGAGAAAAGGTACCTTTGGAATTGTTGGCAGACCTCCCTTAGTCTGTATGCACCCTCTAAATTTTTCAGTCCCCCACTTTGGATTTGGAACAAGGTCTTTAATAACAATAACTATTTTCATTTTTACTTATGAAATCCCTGTTTTAAAGGGGGAAAAAAAGGAACAGTAAAAGAATATTTACATACAGGAGACATTTTCAATTCTTTTTTTTTTTTTGCCATACCTGGTGGTACTCAGATACTATTTTGTCAGGGTTCAGTGGAGCATCTGGACTGCTGAGGGTTGAACCCAGGTTGGTAACGAACAGGCATATGCCATATCTGTTATACTATCTCTTTGGCATCCTTTTGTTTTGGGGCCACAGCCAAAGATATCAGAGGGATTGAAGCGAGGTCTCCCACATGCACTCAATTTCCAAACCTATCGTTCTGGTCTCCTCAACATTTTACCTTAAAACAAATCCCAAAAGGCAGGTGGCAAGGGATTAAGTTTAAGCTGAGTGCTAGTACAAGGCTGTTGGAGGCCAGTTATATGACCAGCCTTTTCTCTATGTATTGAAATTGGCCTTAAGATTCTGACTCTTAGTGGACTACTCTGACCCCTGAATCAATTCTTTTCTTTGTTTTTTTTTTTTTTAATATTTTTAATTTTTTAAATTTTTTTAAATTTCTTGGATCATTTTTTTTTTGGTTTTTGGGTCACACCTGGCAGTGCTCAGGGGTTACTCCTGGCTCCATGCTCAGAAATTGCTCCTGGCAGGCACGGGGGACCATATGGGGCACCGGGATTTGAACCGATGACCTTTTGCATGAAAGGCAAATGCCTTACCTCCATGCTATCTCCCAGACCCCGGATCATTTTTTTTCTAATCAATCTTATTTGTCTCTGAACATGCAATACAATGTTTTTGATGATAGAGGGTCTCCTCATAGACCAATAAACCAAGATTTCAGCTGTGAGAAATCCATTTGTTTATTTAAAACAAAATCACCCTATACCTTATTTACACCATCAAATTCTCTCTAGAAGACCATGCCCAGGACAGGGTCAATTAAAAATGTGGACATGATGTTTGTGTCTATCCCTCTGATTCAGGTGTGGCCTTCATTTCAACAGAATTTTTTTATGTAGGCACCATCAAAACAGAAAATGCACCTTCAATTAAAAAAGTTTCATGTTTTCCTGAAGGCCATGACTTATGGGGTATTCTGATGAGCAGTTCTCAAAGGAAGGTATTCTGAAGATGAAGTTATGGGGATTCCAAGTTTCCTGTGTTCCCACTGCATGCACTTCTCCCACCACTTTTGGGTGCCTGGGTACATGAATAGCTGCAGAAACAGCTGCAGAAAAGCCACTTCCTCTGCTGAAGGTTGTATCTTCACTGTGCAGTTTGTCTCACAATCCTGAGTCAACATCACAGCGATGTCAATGTTAGTACATGTATTTGTGAATATGCACGGTGTGTGTGTTTGAGGGAGCATAGAGCAGGCATGAAGAGGGGAGGGGGCTGTGCAGAGGGGCAGCACTTGGATCTGAGGACTGTGATCATTTTATTGTTCCAATGGAGACCACATCATTAGATGTGTTATTAAAGAAGTGACCATTAGAGGTTTCCATACCTTGGTAGAACAGATTTGTCACTGCAGTTTAGAATTGGGTGGGGTTTCACCCACTTGCTGGGAGACTCTGTAAATCACTCAACCATTCTGACACTGATTTTTATGCATTATAAGACCACACTCTGATTTTAGACACTCTGCATGGTGTTCATGAAGGTCTTGCCTTTTCCTGTCTCAAGTTAAAGTGTGTGTGGCATTTTGGCTGTGGGTAAACTGGAAATATTAATATGGATGGATGCACATGTTTCTAACTTCGGGTAACCAACAGCAAGATAGACATTCTGTTAATTTCACATAGCAAATTCTTGCAGTTTAAATCATGATGCAGAGTGGAAAATGTTATAGATAAAAATTGCCTGAACTCACTCAAACTTGTGATATCGTAAAAAATGATTGCCTAAGTTGTCAAACCTTGAGCTCTCTGATTCATCAATTTCCAAATTCAACCCTCTGTTTCTTCTAGAAACAGATCATAGAATATAATCCCCCTTACAAAGATGATACTAAAGAAAAAAAGCATTTTTTCAGATTTTGTTTCAAAGGCTATGTCCTCTTCTAGCATAAGCTGTTGGTGGCCAAGCCCAGGGCAGGCACTGGTGGGATTGCTTTCCTCCCTGGCTGGGATGAAGAAGCCCAGAAGATGCTTTGGGACCCTTTCTTACCTCGAGGGAGGTACTTATTTCCACAGCATTCAAATTGCATAAATAATGAAAGCAATGCAATGCAATCCCTGACTTATTCTGTTTGAGTTTTGAGGATCCTGTTTGTTAGGGCTTGGAAGAAGCAGGGTTTGACTCTCATACTGGATCACATGACCACTGGCTTTCTACACTCTGCCCTGCATCTAGATTAGCAGTGCCTGGAGGGTAGGAGTCAGGTACAGCTATTTCTTTATGTCTCCCAGGTCTCCCGAAGTGCTTCTTGAAGCTGAAACCAAGAGTTTTTTTTTTAGAGACAAATATTCCCCCAGTGTTATTTCCAAGGGGCAGCGTACTACACTGTCCCCATGGGAGTCTGGTGACTCAGAGCTGACACCACTCATGGTGTAGGTGACCATGTGACTCTATCTGTTCACATACTGACCTGACAGCTGAGAATTGGGAATTTAATTCTTCCAGCACCTGGAAGGCAGGTGGGCTAAACTCTCTTTCTCCTAGCACCCACAGAAGCTGTCAGCCTGATGACTTGCCCAAGGCGCTCTGGCTACTATATGCTTCTCTTTCCTTGTTCAGGCCACAGTCCCTCAGCCATAGGGTGGAGCATTAATTATGCAGTGCAAGAACAGGGTGCTAGCAAGGGAGTCAGCATGACCGCTCTCACAGCTGGGTAAGTGGGGGTGTCAGGCAGGACAGAAGCAGGTGCAGAAGTGGAACATTTTTTCTATAGTGAGTTATTGGTTGCTTTGGAAGGGATTTGGTTGGGGCCCTGTATTGTGTCCCCACGCTACTGCCCCTACTCTATTTGGGTTACTGATGGGGACTGGTAGAAGGCAGCCTGAGGGCACTCCATAGTAACCAGCCACATCTTTCTCTCTCGAAGAGGTGCCACTGCACTGCTCATGGCAATGAAAGTCTATTTACAAAGGGGCTCAACTCTGCAGAGGAGCAGTCAGGTGGGAGTTGAGGTTTGCACATACAACAAGAGGGGAAAGTGGCCATGGACAGTGAGGTGAGGAGCAGCAAAGGCTGGCCAGCACTCATAGGTGCAAATCCTGGACTCACAGCTTTTAGGCATTTATTGAATTTCTCTGAAACTGCAAAGATGAAAAAGAAGAGAATCAAAGATTCTAAAATCTGTAAGTTATGGTGGATAGTGGGGGATGATCTCTGTGTGCCAAAGTTCACAAGCTCTCCCAGGTTGTGGGAAGTAGTGGGTGTGAAGTCTATAAAGTCAGGAAGGGACAAGTTTCAGAATCCTAACACAGGCTGAATTAGAGGAAGTGCCTGTTCTTTATAATTATGAAAATCCTGGTACCTAGAAAATCATGTTAAACTTCCAAGTTGGGAACCCTGGGGTGGACCATTTGACCATTGCTTGCATTTAATCTGACTGGCATAGGGGTTTTTCATTATAAACTTTAAAAGCAAGAACCAAGGACTGGAATGATAGCACAGCAGTAGAGCAATTGCTTTGCATGCTGCTAATCCATGTCAGTCCTTGGCATCCCATATGGTTCCATGAGCACTTCTAATAGTAATTCCTGAGTAAAGAGCCATAAGTAACCACTGAACACCACCTAATGTGACTCCCACAACCAAAATAAATGAAAAAAAAATACATGAGAGTCAAGGGCAGAGGTGGTGATTAAAAGGCTTCATGAGGGGCCCAGGAGAGAGCATGGAGGTAAGGCGTTTGCCTTTCATGCAAAAGGTCATTGGTTCGAATCCCGGTGCCCCATATTGTCCCCCGTGCCTGCCAGGAGCAATTTCTGAGCATGGAGCCAGGAGTAACCCCTGAGCACTGCCGGGTGTGACCCAAAAAAAAAAAATGCTTCATGAAGCTTAGTACACAGAAGTCCTGGGTTCACTCTCCACAGTGCATAGGATCCTGAACACCTCAAGGAGAGAACTCCAAGCACCAAATTATAAGCAGCCCCTGGATATGACCCAAAAGACATATAAAAAAAGAGTATATACAAAAATACAAAGAGCACAATTGCTCCTTTCCAAATAGCATAGTCAAAAGTTTGTGATGTAAATAGAGGCCTTTGAATTAATCTTCATTGGTATCTTGTTTTCCATTGGTCTTGTTTCCCCATTGCCTTTCATCTGGCATTTTCCCCTTCCCTTGGGGTGTGGAGCTTCGGTTTTTGATCAAAAATAAAGGAGACCTTAACTGAGAACTGCCATCTTGGCTTGTGATTCCACATTATGGAGTGACTGGCTGGCTTGTGGGTGAACAGCTTGCAGTGTGAGTTTCTTGCCCTATAAAACCTCCATATCTGTGTAGATTATTTATTGAGGGGAATTACTACCAGACCATCTACTCCCCTCCTCCCAGATAGGGGGTATGGGATTCCCCTTTTTCTCATTGGGGATTGTGAAATATTCAACCTGACTTTCAAAAGAAGTTAGCCACACTTTCCACCCCACTCCTTACTGGTCAGTCCGCCCCTTGGAGCAAGTAGCTGTTTCCAGTGCAAATCTGGTTGTCTTGCAGAAGATGAAGAACTGTCTGTCTCTAGGTCCTTATCCAAAGGGGGTTAGTAGAATAAAACATTCTCTTGCATCTCCACAGCCAAGTCTCCTCCCCTTCCTAGGCCAGCAAACATTGGTGCCAAAGACCACTGATTAAAGATCGAGAGGGAGAGAAACTTCTGTCAAGAGTTTAAGGAATGGAGGTTGAGGGGCAAGGTTTGGGTTAAATCAGGTACATCTGGTGGAGGGCAACTAGCTTTTCTCCAGCACCAGAGCCAATCGCTCAGAATCCTTGAGTTCATTAGGGGAGGCCCAATTGACAATCTCAAGATGACAGTTTTTTTCACTTGGCAATTGCTGTGTTAATAAGTTGGTTATGAAGTAGGGTTAAATGAAGCAGGCATGCAG
>PVKC010033030.1:0-14077 GCA_004027635.1 Crocidura indochinensis
CATGCAACTGAAGGAAGGGGCGCACAAAAATTGGCAACAGTGAAAGGTTCATGAACATAAACAACCAGAAACTAAGCCAAAACCAATTGCACAATGAACCAAAGTGTTCCTGGTAGTTATTCACCCCTGCTGTATTTCTTGGGCAAAAATGGGTGGAGGTGCAATACAAACAGGAGACTGAGATGCTTTGGAGTTTATCTCAGTGGAAGTCACAAAAATACAACTTGAAGTACCAGCACCAGAAAAGGTTCTTTTTTTTGGGGGGGGGGCACACCTGGTGATACTCAGGGGTTACTCCTTGCTATGTGCTCAGAAACACTCCTGGCTTGAGGGACCATATGGGACACGGGGGGGGGGGAGGGAATCAAACTGCGGTCTGTGCTAGGTTAGCTAGCGCGTGCAAGGCAAACTCCCTACCCCTTGCGCCATCGCTTGGGCCCCAGAAAAAGTTCCTAAAGTAAGCAGACAGGAATGGGCCCTGGTCCTTGCAGAGTCTTCCTCTCGCACCACCACCCATTAAGGCCTCCCACCTCCTGCTATGGAATTGGTGCTGTTGGTATGGAAGAAGTTAAAATCTAGAACTTGCCCCCTCATCCTCCAACAACTGGGCTTTGCTTCAGAGGCAAAGAAATGAGCCGGAGACAATGACCTGTGTCTTCCAGAGTACTTAAAAAAGCCACTGGAGCAGTATGTGAAACCACTGAAGGTGGTGCGTGTGGTGCGGCAGGAGGAGCGCAAGGGCTTGATCACCGCCCGGCTGCTGGGGGCCAAGGTGGCACAGGCCGAGGTGCTCACCTTCCTGGATGCCCACTGTGAGTAAGAAGAGCCAGAGGGCATCAGGTGGGAAAAGCTTCACCATGGCCAATTCTCTGTTGTCCAGTGATCCTACTTCTGCCTCATCTTCCTCTTCCTCATCCTAATCCCCAGAGAGCCCCAGTTCTCTCAGAGAACTGTCATCTCAGAGAGGCCTTCTGTGAGCCCTGGGAACTAGTTTATAGAACTTTCCTATGAGGCCTCTTGGGGTTAGGATGGTTTTCCCTCCCACCCTAAACTGGAAAACTCTCCTTCCCACTGTCATGAAAAATAAGTGTATCGCCCGATCATTGAGACAAGCTCTGGAGTCAGGACACCTGGCTTTGTGTTCTGGCTCTACCACTTCCTACACCTCAGGCTCCTCTCTTGTGATGTGGGAATGAGGCAGCCCACCCTATTCACCCGACAGCATTATCATGAGGCCAGGTGAAGACCTAAGAGCAGCCCATAAGACAGTCTCAAAGGGTACAATGTGGCTTGCCACTTGACAGTGTGGAGGCTGTAGTATTCAGTCCCTGGCATTCTGCTCCCATCTGAAGCCCACACTTGGGTGGGAAGGGCTCGGGCAATGGATGGTTTGGGCCCCCTGAGGACTCCAACCCTGGATCCCCCTGTGCTTTGGGGTCATCTGAGTTGCCAATGTTACTCCTGAGACCTCTGTCCTCCAATCCAAAAGTGTACCCCCTTTTGGGTGGGATATAGCAAGGAGAGGGAGGAAGTCAGCAGATCTCTCTGCAGTCACTGAGCTTGCCTGGGTTCTGTGATTCTCCTGGGTCTCCCCATGGGAGGACCCTGACTGCTGCCTCTTGCAGGTGAGTGTTTCTATGGCTGGCTAGAGCCCCTCCTGGCTCGAATTGCTGAAGATGAGACCACGGTGGTGAGCCCAGACATCGTCACCATCAACCTTGACACATTCCAGTTCACACGGCCTGTCCAGAAGATCAAACTGCACAGCCGTGGCATTTTTGACTGGAGTCTTACCTTTGGCTGGGAGATTATACCCCAACGTGAGGCTCAGAGGCGCAAGGATGAGACCTACCCCATCAAGTAAGGATCAGGGAGCCCCAGCCTGACCTGAGAGGCCCCCAGACTACCCAATTCCAGGAATCTGTGCCCTTTTGGGTCCATGTTTATTGGCATTCTTTTGAGCATCTGGCACCTTTGACTGAACCCCCAAATGCCTTGAGGTATGTACTGTGATTAGCCTGATCTCTAGGAAAAGACACTGAGACTCTGAGAGAAGGACAGTTAGCCTCAGCTGACATTGTTTGCAAAGATGAAGCAGGGACACTAGGCCCATCTTGTCCATGCTCCTGCCCATGCCCTATGTTGCCTCATACCATAACAGTTTACTCTTACTGCTTTCTATGTGCTGGGAGCTTTTATAGGGCTTTACCTATTATATCTCATTTATTCCATAACTACCTAGAGAAAGACACAGCCAGTGTTTGCAGAGGTACAGAACTGGGGGGATAAGTACAGAGGTTAAGTCACTTGTTTTGCATTCTACCAAGGCTAGTTCAAGTCCGTAGCATTATTTATGGTCACCCTAAGTACCACTAGGGCTTACTCTTAAGCACAAGCCAAGAATAGCCCCTGAGCACCATACACACAATAGGAGGAAAATATTAAAAACACAGCAAAAGAAAACACTAAGTCTGCACTTTGCAGTTGGTTGCAATTGCCCTGGACCTTTTTTTTTTTTTTTTTTTGTAAAGAACCAGACAGTAAATATTTTAGATCAGTCTGTGCAATGTTTTTGCCTATTATTCCTTGTACTGTGTTATGTTTTGAAACATCTTTTTAGTTTGTTGAGACAAGAGATAGTATAGTTGGTAGGTCACACACCAACCAGGGTTTGATCCTCACTATCCCGTATAATCCTCTGAGCCATGCCAGGAATGGTCCCTGAACACAGAATAAAGAATAGGCCCTGATACCATTTGTAGCTCCAAACATTAAGGAGGGACAGAAAATACAACAACTGTTTAGGTTTTTGCCTCCAGAGCTTTATAGATTCATAGCTATTTATTTGACCCATCAGCTAAAGTTTGCCGATTCCTCCCCTATGAGGGGAGGTTTATCATTGTGTAATGCTCAGCTAGATTTGCCTTCTTCTCATCCATCCACTCTATCCTTTTCTTTTTAGATTGCCTGCCAGTGTTAGAAACCACAAGTTTAGGCTGGATAGAGATAGCCAATGGGCTGAGTGCATTCTTTGAAAGTGGGAGGTCTGGGTTCTATCACATGATTTTTTGAGCACTGCCAGGAGTGCTTCCCAAGAAAGCAAGCAAGAGAGGGAGGGAGGTCAATAGCAGAAGGAGGAGAAGCAACAGAAGGAAGAGGAGAAGAAGAGAAAGAAGGATAAAGAGAAAGTGACATTCTCTAGTGCTCCTTGGATGGCATGACTTCTGCTTAGTTTGCATTAGTGAAAGCTCCCCACCACCAACCAGGAGCCAGGCACACAAGGCACAGTAGTGATCACTATAGCTCTCCCAGAGCTGGCCCCAGGAGAGGAAGAGGATATAGTAAATTGTCAACAAACATTTGCTTAGTGTAAGAGGGATTCCACCAAGCAGGAAGGAGACAGGAGGTAGGTTGATGATGATGATGATGATGATGATGATGACGACGACTACCCTGGCTTAGTCTGCTGCTTCCCATGCCTTAGTCCTCCATTCCTCTTCCCCCGCAAAAATGTTCATGCTTCTCCCTCTATCTTTCCAGATCTCCAACATTCGCTGGTGGCCTCTTTTCCATCTCCAAGTCCTACTTTGAGCACATCGGTACCTATGATAATCAGATGGAGTTCTGGGGAGGGGAGAACGTGGAAATGTCTTTCCGGGTGAGAGTGGAGAGGGCTACTTGGGGACACATAACATCACCAGGGACTGCCTGAGACTTTATCTTACAGAATCCCTTAGGGATGTCACTTCTAGAATGGAAACTTAAAAGTTCCTGCAATGGCACCATGTGACTGGGATCTAAGGAGACAGATGGGGGTGATCTGAAACAGAGTGGTAGGGGCCAGAGAGATAGTTCAGGATTAAAGGTACTTGCCTTGCATCCTGCCAATCCTAATTCAAATTTCTGCCACCACATATGGTATCCCAAGTACTGCAAGGGAATTCTCTGAGCACTGTGCCAGGAATAATTCCTGAGCACTGAGTGTGGTTCCCAAACAAAGCAAACTACAAACAAAACCAGGTCTTTGGGAAGAACTCAGAGAGAAGGAGTTATAGTAGAACAAGAACTGGGGTATCTTTAATGACATCTGTGGGAAAAGGACAAGGAAGAGGAAGCAGGATAAGAGCAATCACCCTTTTTCCTGGAAAGATCCATTTTCCCTTTCCAGCTCAGATGGACAAAGTTTTAGAGTTTCCCTTACCTATGTTCAGTAAGTTCCATATGCTGGAAAGGGTGACTGAATTCTTATAGGGGAGGCATACCAGGTAATGTTCAGGGCTTACTCCTGGGTCTACACTCAGTAATCACTCCTTGCAGTGTTAGTGGACCATGTGGGATACCAGGGATTGACTCGGGTGGTCTACATGCAAAGCAAATGCCTTATCTGCTGTATTAAATGGTCTAAATGCTGATGGATCCCAGAGATTAAGCAAAATAAGGATCAAGTTGTGAGAAGTCCACAAGACTGCCCATGATAGCAGCTGGTCATAGAAAATTCCTAGGGATACCTGCTGTTTTGAAGACCCAGGACTATATTTCTGTCTCTCTAAAATGGGTAGTGGGGGTAAGGGAGGGCAGAGAGATAGGGCAGTGGGTAATATGCTTGCCTTGAGTCAACTGACCTGATTCTATTCTCGCCACCCCATCGGGTCCCCTGAGCATTTCGAGGAGTGATTCCTGGGAGAAGAGCCAGGAGTAACCCTTGACCACTTCTGAGTGTAGTCAAAATAAAACAAAATATAGGCAACAGAGACTAGAAAAATAGTACAGCAGGTAGATATAGTACGGCGACCTTGCATATGACTAATGTTGGTTTAATCCCTAGTACTCCATATGGTCCTCCAAGACCACCAGGAGTGATTTTGAGTACAGAATCACCTGAGCATTACTAGGTATAACCCCAAAATTAAAAAAAATGTTTTTTAAATAAAATGGGTAATAGCACAACTTCAAACCTAAAATCCCAAAAGAGAAAAGATACAAAAGAGATACTTAACCCAACCCATTAGTATAGAGAAGGACCCCAGATCAGCAACCATACTCCCTGAATTTCAGGGACTGAACTCTGCTCTTTAAAGCTCCTCTAACCTCTCCCTGCTTCCCTCTTCCTGCTCCCTTAGAAAACGTGTGCTAAAGACCCAGGTGTTGACTATGGGCCCCTAGCAGTTTACTGTCCTTGCTGTTGATTTATGAGCTGAGATTCTGGTTGGAACTCTGATGACTTAGAGGAACCTGAATTTACCTCAGAGTAAGCCTATAGAAATGACATTCTGTCACATTTTATCAGTCATGCCTCCAGAGTTCAGAGGTGATACCTACACACAAGGCAGCTGTCTTTTCCTTAAATTGGACCCTGCCCACTCTCAGGACCCCACATGGTTTATGTTTTGGGAACAAAAAATAAAAAGCTACATCATATGCTTAGTCATGCCAAGGATTACTTTGTCATGGTCTAGGAGGCCTGTTCAATGTCCTTTTTTTCCACTCAGGGTTGGTTTCCCTGAGACATTGGACCTAGGCTGGCACCCTTAGAATATAACAAAGCCTAGGGGCAGAGGTGCCCCACAAGCCCAGTAGAGCCCCTTCTTCTCTGTGGCAGGTATGGCAATGCGGTGGTCAGCTGGAAATCATCACTTGTTCTGTGGTTGGACACGTGTTCCGGACGAAGAGCCCCCACACCTTCCCCAAGGGCATCGGTGTGATTGCTCAGAACCAGGTGCGCCTGGCTGAGGTCTGGATGGACGACTACAAGGAGATTTTCTATCGGAGAAACCAGCTGGCTGGAAAAATAGCCAGAGAGGTGAGAGGGGATGCACTTGGGAGATGTTTGGGTGAAGAGACTTGTAGGCCCTGGGCAAGGACTGAGTGGTTGAAGCTCCCCCATGTCAACCATCTGGAACTTCCCTTTACTCCTTACTAAGTTTGAGAGCTCAGGCCCACAAACTTGAAATCAGAGAATGACCAGGACAACCTTTTCACTCCCTGTAGACTCCCTGATACACGGAAAGTGAGGAAAGATTTTAGATCTAACTCAAAATTAGGCATGGGAGAAAACTGAGAAGAAACCACAGGAGCTAGGAAATTGAGGGAGGTTGCCAGTGAGAGCTAAAGACAAAAGCAGGGTTGGGGTCCTTGGGGGCCACTCCCAGCTATGTGGATGTCCAGTGGTTCTAGAAGTCATTCGGCTACTTAGAGTGCCATGCAGTGCTAGAGATTAAACATGTAAGGCATGTGCTCTAGCCGAGCCAATAAAGTAACCCCAACAGGTGCTAAACAGTGATTGGCATGAAGCCTTCTCTAGAAGAACATGGCTTCACAACCCAAAGTCTGGGTTACTTCTCCCCAGACAAGCAGGAGGTGAAGGCAGGTGGAACTGACCCTGTGTGTCTGGCTTGATTGACAGAAATCATTCGGCGACATCTCAGAACGACTACAGCTGAAGGAAAAACTCCACTGTCGGAACTTTTCCTGGTACCTGAATAACATCTACCCGGAGATCTTTGTTCCTGACCTGAGGTCCACCTTCTTTGGATCTGTGAGTCTTTAGAGCCTAAGGGACTTTAAGAGGCTTACCTGGACCCAGAGGAGTGGCTGGTTTTCCTTTGCTTTTGCATCCTTTATTCAGAAATAGGGCTAAGAAGCCACTTGGGGGCTTCTGGAAACAAATAAGAATCCTTGAAAGGAAAAATTACCAAAGCATCTGCCTCTGGTTCACCAGGAAGGGTGTGACAACCTGAACCCTGACTCAGACAGCTGGGTCCTTTGGAGATTACTCCGTAATCTCTGTCATCTTCGGAAAGTGTCATCCTGCTCTTTCCAACCTCTGGTCTCTGTCCCCTATTTTGCTGTTACCTCAGACATCTGGATAATGAACAGAGGAGAAAAATCACAGTGGAAACTCCAACATGCAAATTTATTCCAGTTGGGCCCAACTAGAAGATGAAAAGTTTCCTTATTGATCTGTCCTGTTTGCTTCTCCACTCACCATATTGCAGATCAAGAACCTGAAACTCAACAAATGCCTGCAAGTGGAGGAGAACAACAAGGGAAATAAGCCCCTCACCATGTATCCCTGCCATGGCTTCGGTGGCAACCAGGTACCCATCCCTCCTGCCTGACCTCTTGGGTCCCCCTTTCACAGCCCCTCTGGGATCCCCCTTCACGACCCCTCTCTGAGATGTCTCCTTCTTGGCCCCCTCCCCTCAGAGCATCCCTCCTGAGGCTAGGTAGGCAAGTCCGCAGGCAATAAGAGGGGCCTGATCTAACTAGCATTTAACCAATTATGCATAAATTAAGCTAAATTAGATGTCAGGAGACCATTCAAAAGACTAGAGAACATGCCTTACATGTTTAATCTCTAGCATTGCAAGGCACTCTAAGTAGCCGAATGGCTTCTAGAACCACTGGACATCCACATAGCTGGGAGTGGACCCAAGGACCCCTAAATACTCTGATGAAGTTAAAATAATGTGGGGGGCTGTTTAGTTGTTGTTGTTGTTTTCTTGTTTATGGGATGCTGGTATTGAACCTACAAAGCACTCTACCCACTGAACTATTACTCTGCGCCTGGGATAATGTAATATTTAATTTGAGGGCCTTCCCAAGCAATGCTTAGGAGATCTGTGGGCCACTCCTAGCAATAGTCAGGAGCATGTATCAGAGGGCACATGGGTCCTGAGCTGCTGGGCTACAGCAGGGCCTCACCTAGTGGTGAAGAGGCAGTGTGGCTCTGGAGCTCAGACTCGGACCTGGTGCCTCCAAAGATACAATCTGAACCATTGTACTGTTTTCCCAGGCTCTAATTCTTAGGGAAAGTCAAACTCTGAAGTGTTCAGGGCTTACTTCTGGCTATGTGCTCAGAAATCAACTCCTAATCTGATTCCTAATTAATTTAAAGCCAGAGGCTGGACAGTGAGTACAATGAGTAAAGCACTTGCCTTGCATACAACTGACCTAGATTTGGTCTCCAGCACCGCATATGGTTCTCTGATCATGGCCAGGAGTGATCCCTGTGAGTGCAGAACCAAGAGTAATCCCTGAGCACACCCTGATTGTGCCCCGCCACAGAAAAAAATAAACCAGTATTTACAGTGATAGTCATGTAAGCAGATACTGTATAGATCTAGATCGTAAGGGTAATCCTTAATGCTGTATCTGGTGTGGCCTCCCCACTACTCTCCCCTCTTGAAGTATTTCATTGGGTGTTGGCATCTGAAGGTAATGGCTTTGGCAGGCAGTAGTCATATTCTGCCACTCTTTCAGCACCTCCTCTTGTCCTAACTTCTAGTACTTCGAGTACACAACACAAAGGGAAATTCGCCATAACATTGCAAAGCAGCTGTGTCTACATGTCAGCACAGGCACCCTGTACCTTCGCAAGTGTCACTTCACTGGCAGAAACAGCCATGTGCCCAAGGCTGAGGAGTGGGAACTGACCCAGGTGAGTCTTTGGCCATTAATCTCTATTCCTGCTTCTGCCTCTTAGCCTGAGAAGCCAGAGGATGCAGGTGAGCAGGAAGGGTGGTCCAAGGTAGGGTGCTCAGAGGTGAAGTCATGAGTGGCAGCTTGTACAAAGGTGGGCTGGGAGTGATCTGTGGCCATCTCTGCCAAGGCTCCTCACTCACTATTCACCCCAGAAGAGGGTGAATGGTCATTCCTGTATCCTGCTGCCTTCTGTGTGCTGGACACCAACTATACTCGCACATATGGATTTGAATCATCAAGAAGAAAATGTCCTCATGTCTAGAGATGAGGCCATGATGCTCAGCAGGTTGGAGACTGACCCCAAACTTGACACAAATCATTGACATACTTGGATTCAGACAGAAATACATATGACTTGAAACTTACGCTTTCGTGCTTCTTCCCACTTACCACTAGTCTGAGGTATCAGTACAAGATCCTGAACTGGACTCAGGGAGCTGTCTTGCCCTGCTCCATACAGACCCCAGAGCATGAAAGAGGAGCCTCACTTGAGACAGGGATGTGGGATGAATGGAAGGAAAGAATCTAAATAAGATCAATGGCAGATAGTGCAAGTCTGAGAATGACCAGCTGGAGAATGGGGCTTTGCAATTTGCCCTTGGCCTGTCTTCCTCTTTGCCATCTACTCAAGTTGAAGCTGGGTTACCAACTCCAATATAGATACAAACTCAGGCATACCGGAATGGAAAGATAGCTCAGCAGGTAGGATATTTTCCTTGCATGTAGCAAACCCAAGTTTGATTCCAACAACATATATGACTCCCCCAAGACTTGCCAGTAGTGATCTCTGAGTAGCAGAGGCTAAAGTAAGCCCTGAGCATCACTGGATATAGCCCAAACACATATACATGAATCTGACATTTCAAGAAAGGACTTGGGAGCCTTGGGCCTGTGAAGTTCCTTTCTCTTGTTGACCCTCATGGCATTGTACCCTATAGTAGCTCTATTGAGTGTGAGACCCAGGCTGACCCTTCACGGTGTTATCTTTTAGGGCCAACTCTTCAGGAATTCAGGATCTGGTACCTGCCTAACATCTGAGAACAAAACCCCTACCGTGGCCACCTGCAATTTCAGTGACCCTCACCAACACTGGATCTTCAACTAGGTTCTGGTCTACTAGTTTCCATAGCAGCCTTAGAGAGGGACACCACTATGACCATCATGTCATGGATTTTAAGGCAGGACTTTTCTGCTCCCTGCAGCAGCATTGAACCTGATTTCCTACCTCCACACAGGTAAACAAAGGGACCACTGGAATACATACTTCCTAGACTGGAGTTTCCCTTCCATCTGAGAAGTGTAAACTTCCTCAGCATATTGACTGCTGAGCAAGGCTCATGGCTACAATACTGGACTCAGGAAAAGTCTCCGCAGCCTGATCTAAATCCCCACTCATTGTAGGAGCATTTCTTACGCCTTTCCTGCCATGGCTCCTTCTGTCATGTTTCTGTCCTGGTCCCCCATTGTCCTATTTATCAGAGCCTGCCTTATGCTTTCATCCTCCATTTCATCCATGGTCTCTTGGGATATCTTGAGGAGTGTTCCACATGGCCCCCAGTTGAAAATGCCACTCTTAGCACCTGCAGACCCTAGTGAGGTCTACAGGGATAGAAGCCTAAAAGAGTTTCCCTTGCTAACATTGCTGAAATGTGTAGACCTTTCCAGTTTACAGAGTACACCCTGAAAGGAATCCTTTATTTTACTTTATCTGCACAATAGTTCTGTGTGGACAGCATAGAATCCCATATTATAGATAAGGAGGCTGGAGCATGTGCTTTGCATGTGCAAGCACTGGATTCAGTCCCCAATATTTCATGAGCCCCCAGGCACTGAGCCAGGTATAGCAATTTAGCACTGCTGGTTGTGGCCAAAAAATAAAAACAAACAAAAAGGAGAAGAAAGTGGAGGTAGAGATAGATAAATGGGCTTATCTGTGGTCCCACAATTAGTGGAACCAACAGACTGGATGTGGAATAGAGCCAGACTCCTTGCATCACACTGGAGAGTAGCCATCAGTCCTACCAGCCTCCCTTCCTTCCAACTTGATCCTTTCTAGTCTCCAGTAAGGCTAGAACCATGGAACCAGGGAGTTAAGAAAGAGAACATTTGGGGGGATCCTGGAATGTTAGTATGAAAGAAACTCATGGGGACTGGATAGTACAGTGGGTGAGAAACTTGCTGACCCTGGTTTAATCCTTGGCATCTCATATGGTCCCCCATACACTGTCAGGAGTCATTCCTGAGTAGAGAGCCAGGAGCAACCCCCTGAGGACATCCAAGTGGGAACCAAAAAAAGAAAAAAGAAGAGAAAACTCATGGATAGGTCATAGGGATAAGAACAGGAAAGCAACTACCTTGTATGCAACTTCAATGATTATGACCCAAGTTCAGATACCCAATACCTATATGAACACAGCCAGGCGTCACTCCTGAGCACCCAGTCAATAATATAGTTCCTGAGCACCACTGGCTGTGTCATACACAACATTCCCTCAAATAACTTCTTTTGTTTTGATCTTGGAGCCCACCCTGCTGGGTATACTCAATGGTTATCTCTGGCTCTATGCTCAGAGATCATTCTGGATGGGGCTGGGAGGGACCATAGTTGGTGCCAGGAATTAAACAGGACTGATTACATGCAAGGCAGGTACCTTACTGCTATACTATCTCTATTATATAGTGTCAAATTGCACATCAAATTAAAAAAAAAAGAAGAGGGGCCAAATGATAGCACATCAGGTAGGGCATTTGCCTTGCATGTTACCAACCCAGGTTTGATTCCTAGATTCCCATATGGTCCCCTGAGCCTGTCAGGAGTAATTTTTGAGCACTTCTGGGTTTGGCCAAAAAATAAATAAATAAATAAAAGAAAAGGAAGAGAAAGGAAAAAGAGAAAGTAAGAGGAAAGAAAACTCATGGAGCCAGTAATTCTCAGGTCTATCCCAGAATCCTTTCATATCTACTTGAAGGCAGAGTACCATGGAGGAAAGTGAGGGGAGTGGAGGATGATGCCCACTATGTCCAGTATTTCCAAAGGTTTGGAAGCACAATTTGAAAACACTTTTGGTTAACTCTTACTAATTTTATATGAGGGAAACTGAGGCCAGATGAATGGTGCAGTTATTGGCAGCCCTAAGGTTGGGACACAGGCCAGGTTCACATAGGCTCCGGAAATTCTGAGGAAGAAAGGAGAATACCAACTTTCAAGAGCAGGCTGTCATCTGCAGTGTCGCCACGTGAGGGTGCCATAGCACCACAGCTGTCTCCTTCCTTGTAACCTCGCTGCCTGGACTGTTTGGTCCCTGAGAGTCTTTAAAGAAGGACCCTGAACAACAACAAAAAAAATTTTTAAGTGATTTTTTTTAAGCCTAAGGAAAAAAATAAAAGAGGGATATTGAGGTATAATCATTTGCAGTATCCCATCCAAAGAGAAAAAATACAACCAAGAGGAGCACTAGTTCAGGGAAAGGTTGGTCTCTGCTAGAGACCTTAGAGCCTAAGGAAATAAAAGTTTTTTTGACATCCGTGAATCAAATTTGTGTTGGGTTCCTTGGTTTTGTTCCTTAGCTGATTTCTGTGAAGAATTGATTTAAGAGAAATACACTCTTCTGAGTTCTGTCATTTTCATCCCCAAAAATCCTATCCTCAATTCTAGCCTACATAGTGTGTGTCAAACCTATCCCAACCAAATGAGGTCCTTTCCTCATGGAACTTACAGCCTTGCTGGAGTAATAATGAGTCATGATAAGCAAGATATAAATCTGGGGACTTTCAGGGATATACTCAGTGAGGCAAAAGGAACAAATTCATTCAGAGAAGGGACGCAGAAAAAGCCTCACAAAAATGATGACATTTGATCTAAACATCAGAGGACTTAGTCTCTGGTAGAAATGACTGGCATAAGCATAGAGATGACACATGAATCATCTAGCATGAGAAACTTTTGTGGGGGAAAGGAAACCATTACCTAACTAAGTGGTAGAATGTTTGCCTTAAATATATGAGGCCTCGAGTTGGATCCCTGGCATCATCCCACACAACCAAGTATAATCCTAGTGGTTCTGCTATTTTCAGTGCCATAAAAAAAAAACCTGGTTTATAGCAACTAAGTATTATTACAAACACCACAACAACCTCCCTGCTCCCACTAAAAAGAGAAAGTAAACAAGAAAAAAGTATCACAGAAAGAAAAAGTCGGTCTGGGCCGGGAGGTGGCGCTGGAGGTAACGTGCCTGCCTTGCCTGCACTAGCCTAGGACGGACCGCGGTTCGATCCCCAGGTTTCCCATATGGTCCCCCAAGCCAGGAGCGACTTCTGAGCGCATAGCCAGGAGTAACCCCTTAGTGTCACCGGGTGTGGCCCAAAAACCAAAAAAAAAAAAAAAAAAAGTTGGTCTGGAAAACCAAGAGGACCCTGGGTGAGCAATCCATGGATGTGGAAACTAGAAGATTGGGATTGTGTTCAGACTTTTTTTTTGGTCCCAGGCACTAGCACAGAAATCCTTGACTCATCACACACACAAAACACACAACATATTCACATGTTCCATATATACCCAATACATAATAATGATTCATATATATATATATACTACCACATACCATATACACAGTCACACATGCAATCTTACATATAAACATGTTTCATACTATCATATAAACACAGACATATAAAGAAGTATGTTTCCAACCACATGGGTAGAAAAATAAATAAAGTGATTATGCTCACTTTATTTTTTCTGTGGCCCTAACAACTACAACTCTGGGTTTTTTGGGTAAACTAATCTTGTCGATTAGTGGATTGGAGTCTACTTGAGGAGGTTTTGAATGCCAATAAATTGAATACCAATAAACCTAACATACTAACTTACATATTAACAAACTTGACAGACTAATAAACTTTGTGAGTTTTAGTAAACCACAATATCCATCTCTATTTCTATCTCTCAGCCATTTACTGTTTATCATTTACCCTCATATTCTTTATACTACCTAGAATCTCACCCAACCTCTATGCTGCCCAGTCCTATGACATGTGTCCAATTATACCCAACCTTGCGCTGGTGCCAGGGTACCTCATCTCTCTCCCTAAACAGCAATGCTCCCCTAGAAGTCAGCTGAAAGGAAATTCCAGGGAGTGAAAGGGGGCATAAGAGAAAAAAGACCACATGTCATGCCTAGAGAATAGGTCCAGGTCATGAAGTCATGGAGGACCAGGAAGGGAGATAGACAGAAAGGAGAAGAAAATGATGGGTGGTAAAAAAGAAATACTAGAGAGGCTAGAGAGATAATACAGTGAGAAGAATGTTTGCCTTGCATGCAGTGAACCTGAGTTCAATTCTCAGTATCCCATTCCATCCCAATTCCCTGAACACCACTAAGAGTGCAAAGTTAGGTATAACCCCTGAGTATCACCAGGTATGGCCCAAAAACAGAAGGAGAAAGAATAATAAAGAAAAACCAGCTTCAGGCAGGAAAGTAAGTGCAGTAATAACACTGGATCCATCCCTAGCATTGCATATGATCTCACCCTTGCACCACCAGGGATTAGCCCTAAGTAAGCACAGACCCTGAAAGAGCCCTTGGCTAGCTGT
>PVKC010033031.1:0-14105 GCA_004027635.1 Crocidura indochinensis
CACACCCTATATACACCTCAACCCAGACCCTTGCCTGGTCTGTATTGGAAACTGGGGACAAAAAAAAAAAAAAAAAAAAAGAAAGAAAGAAAGATAATTCAGCTACTAATTCCAGTTAAGTTGTCAAAACAGTAACTCAGTAAACTAGTCTAAAGTAAAAAAAGCAATAAATTAGGTAACTCACCAGATAGATTAAAATCAGAAATTGCCAGGAGTTGGAGTGATAGTGCGGTGATAGGGTATTTGCCTTGCATGTTGATGACCCAGGATGGACTTCAGTTTAACTGTTCCATATGGTCCCTCAAGCCAAGAGTGATTTCTGAGCACATATCTAGGAAAAACCCCTGAGCATCACTGGATTGGCCCCCCTTCAAAAAAAATCAGAAATCGCCATAAGGAAGTATAAACATATATCTCAGTAAGTAATTTCTTGTCATGCCGCTTGCATGGAGTTAAAGAACTAAATAGCAAACAGTATATTTTTTTCAAGCAATATTGTTTTGGTAATTCTCTGAGATGAATGTGTAACATTTTGGAAATGTAAAGTAGGGAAAATTAAATGGGGGAAAGAGACAAAAATATATTTAAATAAAATGTTTAAAATTATTTTAATTAAAAATTATATTTATTAGGAGCCCGGGAGATAGTATGGAGGTAAGGCATTTGCCTTTCATGCAAAAGGTCATTGGTTCGAATCCCGGTGCCCCATATGGTCCCCCGTGCCTGCCAGGAGCAATTTCTGAGCATGGAGCCAGGAGTAACCCCTGAGCACTGCCGGATGTGACCCAAAAACCAAAAAAAAATTATATTTATTATAGGCTTTATACTCAGGAAACTATGATTTGCTGGGATCAAGTGGAGGTATATACCTTATTCCTGTAGCATTCTTTTGGTACTGTATAAAAATTGTATATATTTTTTGAAAGTTAAATTTTTTTTGATTTTTGGGTCATACCCGCTGGCACTCAGGGGTTATTCCTAGCTCTGCCCTCAGAAATTGCTCCTGGCAGGCTCTGGGGACCATATGGAACGCCGGGATTCAAACCAGGGTCCTTCTGCATGCAAGTCAAATGCCCTACCTCCACACTATTTCTCTGTCCCGAAAGCTAAATTTTTTTTTTAAGTATTGTTTTAGCTCATACCTGTTTGTGCTTAGGGATCACTTTCTGGCTCTGTGCTCAGGGATCACTTCTGATGGAGCTGAGGGACCATATGTGGTGCCAGTTAGGCAGCATGCAAGACAAGCATCCTACATATTGTACTATCACTCTGGCTCAGTAGTTATAAGCATTTTGTTTGTTTTTAGACCACACCCAGCAAAGCTCAGTGTTACTCTTGGTTCTGCTCAGAAATTACTCCTGGAAGGTGTGGGGGGCCATATGGAATGCTGGGATCAAACCTGGGTCAGCTGTGTTCAATGCAAGTACCTTACCTGCTGTGCTATCACTTTGGCACCTGTTATAAGCATTTTAAACCAGAATTAGATGATTTGGTCCTGTTAATTTTTCTGGTGGTAGTGGTGGGGGAGTGTTTGTTTGGGTCACATACAGTGGTGCCTGGAGTTTCTCCTGGCTCCGCACTCAGAAATTGTTGCTGGTAGGCTTGGGGAACCAAATGGGATGCTAGGGATCAATCCCGTGTCAGTCAATGGTCAGCTATGTGCAAGGCAAACACTGTGCTATTTATTGCTCTGGCCCCTTTACTGGGCGTTTGATGCCAATTTCTACTTGCTTTCAGAAACAGTATGCATTTCCTTCTTTTCTTTTTTCCTTTTTCTTTTCTCTTCATTTTCTCTCTCTCCTTTTTTTCTTTTTTCTTTTTTTTGATAGCACCTGGGATCAAATCTGGAGTCTCAGACCACTAACTTGCATCCCTGTCCTATAGTATTTACTCTTTTTGTTTACATTTTGAATTATACTGGATGGTCTTCAGGGGTCACTCACTACTCTATTCTCAGTAATTACTACTCTTTGTGTTCAGGTGACCCATATGATGCTGTGCCATATGATGCAAATCAAGTACCTTTCCTAATGTATGGTCTCTCTGGCCCACAACTGCCATGCTTATTCTTGCCCCTCCTCCAAATGGACTCAGCCCCCATCATCATCATCATCATCATCATCATCATTATTACTATTATTATTATTATTATTATTATTATTATTATTATTATTATTTAGCAGAGTTGGGGGAGTGGTGAAGACTTCCCAAGCAGTGGTCAGAAGGCCCAGGGACTACTTCTGTCAATACATGGCAATCAGACTGGCAGTTCAGTTTTTTGCTAGAACTCAAGGATGTAGTGGTACTTGGATTTTAAAGTTATAGTGCTGGGCACCCCAGGACTACCCAGCTGTGAGTGGGGACCTCAGAGGCTATACAATGAGATATTTTATGGGGTATTTGCTTTCTGCAGGGGTCTCACACTCAATTCACTTGGTGGCCGCAGGAGTCAAAGTTGGGGTGATCCTTGAGTGCAAAGTCAGTAGTAAGCCTTGAATATTGGGGGGTGTGACCCAAACAACTAAAACAAAACAAAACAAAACGAAAAAAGATTCCTCTAGGTCACGGCCACAAAATGTTGTAAAGAGGGCTGTTTGCGGCCCACAGGCCGCGAGTTTGAGACCCCTGCTTAGGGGCTTTAAGGATCTTTGGGTACCAACATCCCAACTTTTTCCTCACTTGCTTGTTTGGGTCCACATTTTGAGGTAAGTTTTAAGACAAGTTGAGAATGCTGCTTCATCCACATAACATAGACTGCTTAGTGTATTCATCTCTTAGTACATGGCTGCCCATCCATTATTTTGCAAGTGTTAACTGGTAGCAAGAAAATTCCTTCTAAGGGAAATGACCTTTGCATGAATACTGTCTCATGGGTAGACAGAGTGATTCTGATTGGAGCTTTCTTGCCCAACCATTTGTTTTTCCCTGCATAATCCAGTGGATTCTTTCTCATAGGATTTTTGTGGAAATTTTAAACTTGGAACATTTCTGAACTTATTTTTGTAGAGGTCTGAAAAATAACATTAGAACAGGCTATAGACAACATAATTGGTAGAGCAGATGAAAACCAGACCTGCTGAGGACTACACCCAGTGATGCTTAGGGGCTGGTTACTTCTGGCTGTACTCAGGAGACCATATGAAATGCCAAGAATCAAACTGCCTTACCCACTGAACTGGTCCCTCAAAGCCACACTGTTTGATAGTGCATTTCCTATTATCTTTGCAATGACCCTGAGGTCTCCTGAGGATCACAGTGCCTCTATAGGCAACTGGAGCTACCAAGAGTTTAATTTTGAAAGTGAGAAATACCCATGAAATTAGTGGCTCCTAGATCATCTGGAAGGTGGAAAATTGGAGCCTGTCAGTCTCATAGAAAAGAAGAGTTATATATTTAATTGCAAGTTTGGAGCAAAGAAAACTTTCCCTTTTTCTCTTCTCTGTGCTGTTGTTGGCAGACTGCTGTAGACTACAGCTCACATAGATGGCACACGAGGTTACAGTTTCAAAGAGCTTCTATCTTTTGCATGTGCTAGATTTTTCTTGAAGGGCTCCAGTTCTGGGTGGTGGAAGAGTTAGTTGGGTGCAGGGGACTGGAAGCACAGATGGGCTTTTCACATTTACCACCTCACTTTGAATGTGGAAATGAGCCAACTGTTGTGAGATGGGTTTTTCTTAAAAGCAGAGTTCCTTAAGGAGCCTTATATCTTGAGCTGTATCATCTTTAAATGAACAGTCTGACATTGTAAAAATGATGGGTCTGTCTGCCTAGAAAGTAGCAAAAGGTGGTTTATTATTTGTCATAGATCTTGGCTAATAGAGAGCCTTGCAGTTTGTGGGCGCTAGAGTGCTTTTCACTGCTTGCTAATCATGGCATTCCTTTTACTTGGGAACTTTTTTGGTGTGTGTTCATGTAGACTTGCACTAGGTAATTATTAAATGTCTCAAAGTTAGTGTTTTTATAACAGAGAGCCTTAAGGGACCAGTGCCTCTGCAAAAAGACGTAGATTCCTTTATGCCAGTGTGACCACCATTGATTTTAAACAACCTGGTTTTGGCTCTTTTCCACTTTTCTCTTACAAAAAAGAGCAGGTTGTCAGTGGTAGAAATTAACCTCTAAACCCCAGAACATAAAGTGGCAAGAGTCTGTTTCTTGCTCTCATTGTGTGTCTGTTGCAGGTCAGAGGAACTGACAGTATTTGCTGGTCAAACATGCCAGAAAGGTGCTTGACTGCACTTGTATCATCCTAATCAGAGCAGAGGGATGGGGTCATGGTGTGGCATCTGTCTTGGTGTTTAGATCTTATGAGTGACATCTACCACTTCTTATATTTCATTGATTGGAAAAGACCCTATGCTTAACTTTAGAGTGTCATTTAGAGTGTCATTCTCCTCTGAGCCTTGAAGGAAGAGAAAGAAACCTGTTTATGACTACCCTCATTATCCACTAACTCTGACCATACGAGAAGAGATTTCTCTGTCTGTGATAAATAGTGCTGCCTGCATACATTTTGTTGCCCCAGACATTTCTGTATAGCAGTAAAACGTTGCTGCACATGTCCACATATTTCCCATTAACCAAATGTTTGACATGCTTGGGATCTTATGATAAGCAGCTTCAATATTTTGAAATGGCAACGCTCAGGGGTCACTCTTGGCTCTGCGCTCAGAAATCGCTCCCGGCAGGCACCGGGGACCATATGGGATGCCGGGATTCGAATCACAGTCCGCCCTGAATTGGCTGTGTGCAAGGCAAATGCCTTACTGCTTTGCTATCTCTCCGGTCCTAGTGGTGATATTTATGATGAAAATAATATTGATGAGTGAAAAATATCACTGAAAGCCAGAAATACACCTTGTAAGCAATATTTTAGCTTTGCTTCTCCCTATCTTTTGGAAATGCCTTTTAATCTTAATCAATAAATAATTTTAATAGATGAACTGAAGATAAAGAAGTTAAGACTCAGAAAAGATAGACTTCTCAAATATTTAAGATATAATTGAAAGTGTTTCATTCATTTTTGGTGACTTGACTATCAAAACAACCTCTAGTGCTTCTCCCATTACAAGTAACCTCCCCACTATCCTTACCTGCTCCACCAGTGGCAGAGCACCATTATTATCAAATGTCAACATGGCCACCACCACCTTCACACACACACACACACATACACACACACACACACAGCATGGAGTGTTTTCATCAGTCTACAATGTACGATTTAGAGCAATTAAATGTATTATACATATTGCACCATTCAGAAAAAGGTCATAAGAAAAGGAGCAATATAGAACTCTCTTGCAGGCTAGATTTAGAATAAATCATTCTTTTCCATTGGCCTTTTTTTTTATATATCCCTTTCCATGTTTTCTGTGGTAGTTTTTCTATTTCTTTAAGTTAAGTGAACCCAGAGCTAAAAACAGACACACTCCACTAGCTTACCTCAACTCTGCCTTGAACACATTCATCACACAGGCGTACCACTCTTCGTACATCTTTGATAGGCTCAGGTGTGGCCAGGATTTAAAAGTTGGGGCTGTTTTTCCTCTAAAATTCTCTGCAGCAATCAGCAGGGGAAAACTTGAAGGACCCGTTTAAAGTGATGGTGTAGTTACTTAACCCATCAGAGTAAATCTCAGTGGGTTCATTACAGTCAGCAAGTCTTACCCCAGAAATGCACCTGTTTGCTCTGATTTAGGTGTGAGGCCCTAGGCCTCAGGAAATAATGTTCACAGCAGGCTTTGTTGGTCCTTCCTGAAGATCTTACTAACAGATCAGAGAACAAGATTCTGTAAAGAATCTGAATTGTTACATGTGGAGGGGCACCAAATTGTACTCTTGCACATGGCCTATGTCATTTAAGTCCTTTCAGCAAGGCTCCCCTGGCCCTCCATCCCAATCCCCCAAACATTTTTTGCATCTGTAAACTCCCTTGATGACTGAAGAAATAGTGAAGAAGAGTAATTCTTGCCCAAAGTGAATGCCCTTGGGTTTATCCCCAATCCACATTGAATACACAAGGATGCTATTAAGTTACCAACCCTGGCTCTAATTGAATATTTGCCAGGAATCTTGTACTTCTACCTCACATAATATGTTTTATTTTTCTTTGGGGGATTTGCTTTCTGAATCAGTATCCTTCTTCGTGGTCCAGCAATCACCAAATGGAATTTTCTCCATCTTTCATCCTTCATCATTAGGGGGAAAATACAGTATCATTTTTCTGGGAAGAAATAAATATCTCAAAATTGAAAGACAATATTTAGTGACTGAAAGAAAAAAAATCCCTCAAGAATATGACTTTTTTGATGAATCAGAACTGGAAGTAATTAAGGGCTCAGTTCATTAAACCAATTGGTACTCATGCTTGTGGCTTCATTTTATAAGAAAATCAGGCATTCTTTTTAAGTAAATGGGGTTCTGCTAGTGAGCCATGGATAAGTGCATTGTCCTGGTTTGAGGAAATGCATAGAGGGAATGAAAATATTTGTTTTACTAAACTAGTATTTCTTGTTGCAGACTAAGAAAGCAAATAGAGTCCATAACTGGAAGGTAGACACTATAGTGAATTTTTATTAATGTAGCTCCTAAATACTGATTTACTTGAATAAAAGTTACCTGCTTGCTAAATGCTTATAAGGGAGTTCCATGAATATAAAGTGGTTTTATGTTAGGCTGTATTTTTATGTGAAAATGTACTTCATTTAATTTACATCGGTGAATTTTTATTTTATATATTCAGAATTGGAATTTCTGAGGGTCTCCAGGTTGACTAAATTTTTTTTTTTTTGGTTTTTGGGTCACACACGGCAGTGCTCAGGGGTTACTCCTGGCTCCATGCTCAGAAATTGCTCCTGGCAGGCACGGGGGACCATATGGGGCACCGGGATTCGAACCGATGACCTTTTGCATGAAAGGCAAACGCCTTACCTCCATGCTATTTCCCGGGCCCCTAAATTTTTGATGTGTTGTAGAGAATTATCATATAAAATGATACAGTTTGATCATGCGACTATAGAATTTTGTTATGTTATTTAAAAATGCATTTTATTTGAAAATATTTTGTTTCTTTTTTGTCTTTTTGTTTTTGGGTTTTGGGTCATACCTGGTGGCACTCAGGGTTTACTCCTGACTCTGCATTCAGAAATCCCTCCTGGCATACTTGGGAGACCATATGGTATGTCGGGGATCAAGCCCAGGTCTGTCCTGGGTAAGCCATGTGCAAGGCAAATGCCCTACCGCTGTGCTATCTCTCTGCCCCTATTAGAAAATATTTTAAAAGGTATTATTTAGATATAAGTACTTGACATTTTAAATTTTAATTTGCTGCCTCATATCTTTAAGTCCAATCAGACTATTTATTGATCGATTTTTAGACATACTTGGCAGTGTCTAGGGCTTATCCCTGGTAGACTCAGGGGAACTTATATCATGCCAGATATCAAACCTAGGTTGACCAAGCACAAGACCCTTAGCCTACACACTGCTTTATTTTGGTTGTATTCATTTGACTCAGAAATATCTTCCTCAATGGATACATCACTTTGTAACCCTTACTTAAATTAAAATTAAGTTTTGATTTGTAATGGTAGGGACATTTAGAGTTGCTTAGGAACCATGAAGTTGTAATGTTAGCCTAATTTTAATGAGAAATTACTATGTTCAGGAAATAGGCTAAAGAATTCTGTGTTCACGATTTCATATGAAGATACTATTTTACCCAGTCTGTAATTGCCCTTATTTTATAGGCAAGTACATCGATAACTCAAAGGTGTGCAGATTCCAAACTAGTAAAGGATATATTATGGGGGTGCTTATGGGACACCTGAGTGGTACCCTGCTTGAGATATCATGATGCTTCTCTTACAAAAGGCAGAACTGGGCCTATTTAATGTTGATTCCTGGACACTGATGGAGTAAGTGGGTGCATAAACTGTAAGTGGAAATGCAATTCTAGATTTTTCTTCCTCCACTTCAGAGAACATCTTTTGCAAAACAACCATGCCTTTCAAGCAGACTTTTTCATGGAAAAGCAAGCTTGGGCACAAACTCAGTTCAACCCCCGGTGTGCCTTCCCACAGAGTTCTTCCATGAGATCACAAAGACTGGGAAACTGGCCCATTATTATTAATATTAAACAAATATTCTGGCTTCTTTCAGGACCATATCACTTTCAAAGAGCACTGTCGGGGTGCAAGCAGCTGAAGTCGAAATGGTCTGAATGCTAAATGTAGCCTTGGAACGGAAACTTCTCTTCTGAGGTTGAAAAGTAGGTGGAATATTCATAGAAATGTAATATGAGCACCGGATGCTGATACAGTGTTAAAACTTAGTTCCCAGCCATATTTGCTTGCTGTGAAATAGCTCCTGGAGGTCAGGGCAGGGGCTGAGGGATAAGATGAGAGGGCAGAGTATGGTGGCTTTCAGCCTGCCTTGAGACAACTCTATGGGGTGGGGTTGCCCCTTCCCTATGGAGGAAGAATCAGCTCTCCCCAGGAATGAAGGATGAGGGAGGACAGGAGATTTTCTTTCTAGGACCATGTCTGGCTAAGAGATATCTAAGTTCAATACCTGAGAAATCTAAGTTTTTAAATAAACTTGACCAAAGTTGCCATGTAGTTTTCTGCAAGAATGGAATTAACCCATTTGCATTTTTCTTGAGAGTCTCTCTATCAGGATATCAATTACAAAAAACCAAGACCCCACTGAGTATCCTCTTCAGACCCTGGAACTATATCTTCAAACTAAACCAAGGATCATGTGCTAATGGCCTAAATTTCCTTTCAAGAAGGAACAAATCTTTCTCGCCCACTCCCCTCACTTAGGAGATCCATCTCATCTGTAGTTAATCTAAGAATTAACCTTGAGCAAATTACCGCTTAGTTCTTTAATTGAGGTATGTGCTTGGTGGTTCAGTTGATTAGAGCACTGTGCTAATGAGGTCATGAATTCAGTCCCCAGGAGGCTTCTCCACTTCACCATGGTCTCCATCTAAGTCCCAAGGAAGGCCCCCTGCAAATACACCAGCCCCAATGGCCTTCTAAAGAAGAATCTATATCAATTCCTCACCATTTGTGGGGTAAAAAGAAGAGCAGCTACCTTGAGCTAACTTAGATTTCAACAAGGATCTCGGGGGGGTAGTTAGGAAATGGTACCCTGGAGGCTGTCAGAACCTTTTGCAAAAGGTGGAAGTGATATGCTCCTCAACTCAGCGCTGGCTTCTGTGCCAGAAAGACCTGGCTTTGATGTGTGTGGGAGGTTCCAATCCTACAAGTTCAAGCGAAGTGTCAGCTAGAAGCTGCTGGAGGTTGGATGCTCATTCCAGAGGCAAATTCAGGACTCTTGAGGGAAATTTTGCTGATTTCTCCCTAATTGATTACTTTAAAAATTGGATCAGATCAGTTTGATTCTTGCAGTTTAACATCTGTAATCATACAACTCTTGGGGCCATTTTTTGCAGCCATTTGTCTCACGCTGGCAGGACACAGCAGCCAAGAGCTTCAAGAGCACTGGTGCTTTTCACGCTCATACTTGTCACACTCCTGCTGTGCCTCGGTTCCTATTCTCAGAAATCAGCTTTTCCAATACCAGCTCCAATTGGATGGACAAGTCATACCCAAGCATGACTGATACCTTGATGTTCTTCCAGGTCACTTCTTGAGTTGAGGAAGGAATATTGCCAGTTGAGCTCCAGCTATGCCTGCTGTATTCTCCTTTGAAACTGGCAGCACCTACTGTCGTTCACACATAGACTAAATGCCCATCTCCAGGGCAGAAGATAGTTCTAACTTTAATTTTAAAAATTGCCCTACCCATTAAATTGGCTTCGTTTTTGATAAGGGAAGTTTTTTTTTTTTTTTTTTTTTTGGTTTTTGGGCCACACCCGGTGACGCTCAGGGGTTACTCCTGGCTATTCGCTCAGAAGTCGCTCCTGGCAGGCACAGGGGACCATATGAGGAACCGGGGGATCGAACCGCAGTCCATCCTAGGTTAGCGCAGGCACCTTACCTCCAGCGCCACCACCCAGCCCCCAATAAGGGAAGTTTTTAAAAATAAAATTTAAATTGTAGCTTAGGTAACATGGTTATAATAGTGTTAACATTTACAGAATTTATGTATAAAGTTACTGCACCTTCTCACCACCACCAAAATACCTAAGACCTTCCACCACTATTTGCTAGATGTTTCTTCATTTCCCTTCTACTTAGTAATCTGAGTTTTGTAATCTAGGCCAAGGTTTATCATCATTTGATATTATTATTCCTTGTGTAAGAGCAGTTAGAAATGAAAAATAAATCATTTTCTTATTTTTTCACATTACACAGGTGTACATAGTTTTTTTGAAAATAATTTAGAAATAATGATGAGCACATATAAAGAAAAAGAATCTCCAATAATGACATCATTTGGAGATGAGATAATCTTTCTTAGCATTTGGGAGTATAAAATATTATTATGTATATTTCATATATATGAAACTCAGTGGTATTACCTATCAATCTTTTGAAAAGCATCTTGAGGGACTAGTGATATGATATAGCTGGTAGGGCATTTGCTTTGTATGCAGCTGACCTGTGTTCAATTCTTAGTATACCCTGTGGTTTTCTGAGCCCTGAAAGGAGTTATTCCTGAGTGTAGAGCCCAGAGTAAGCTTTGAAACTCAGCTGGGCACAGCCCCAAACCCCCAAAATATCAGCAACATTAGATATTTTGAAAAATTTAGCATGAGGTTACACATTCTTTCACATTATTACTTACATTTTCTAGAGGATTTTATTGCATGATATGACTTCAACATAATCATATATTAGAATATTCTTGCATCTTAAACTTCCATTGGGCTTTGATATAAAGAAATTCCTACAAGAGAAACTTCATGGATTCATTAATTTCTAATTCACTGTATATTGGTTAGTTTTCCCAAGAATAAGGTTCTTAGCTGCCCAGGTCTAGAGTATTATCACTTTGTTCTTATTGCTGAGAGCTCACATTATTTTAAATATTCAGTAATTCTTTAATTTAGAGGTAAAAAAAATAATTATTCTTACACTTTGCATTCATTTTTGTTTTTTTATATTTTTTTGGGCTTTTTGGCCACACGTTTGGTTCTCAGGCATTACTCCTACTTCATGCTCAGAAATTACTCCTGGCAGGTTTAGGGGACCATATGGAATGACATGGATCGAACCTGGATTGGTTACATGCAAAGCAAAGGTCCTACCCACTGTGCTAATGCTCCTCATTTTTTTAAAGCTTTTCTTATTAATAGTAAATCCTAGAGGCTTGAGGGATTGTCTTCTAAATCAGGTAAGGTACTTGATCGTTGGCATCCTGATCTTATCTTTATCTCCTGATATCTACTAGGAGTGATTTCTGAGCACAGAACCAGGAGAAAGCCCTGAGAATAGCAAAATGAGTCCCCTAAACAAGCATAAAAGTGAAACTTAGAGGACTGAGAGAGAAATTATTGTATTAAAGCACATGTTATGCATGCAAGGGGCCTGGGTTTGATTCCTGGCACCTCATGGTCCTCTAGCACTGACCTGGGAATAGTTTGGTCCCAAAGTTATAAATGAAACTTTTTCTTTTGGTTTTTGGGCCACACCCGGTGACGCTCAGGGGTTACTCCTGGCTATGCGCTCAGAAGTCGCTCCTGGCAGGCACGGGGGACCATATGGGGAACCGGGGGATGGAACCGCGGTCCGTCCTAGGTTAGCGCAGGCACCTTACCTCCAGCGCCACTGTCCGGCCCCCGAAACTTATTTTTTCACGTGACCATGATTTTATGGTGCATATTGGCTTGGGACTTATTCCTGGCTCTGTACTTAGGTATCACTCTTGGTAGTGCTGGAGATCAAACCCAGGTTAGACAAGTGTAAGGAAAATGACCTACAAACACCTGAACCCTGTGATTGAGGTATACTGATCCCCATATATTGAGGATAATATACTTCTACTCTGCTGGAATGAGCAAATGGGCACTGAGCAAACTCTTGTATAAGCATTGCCATAGAAGGGATATAGGAGACATGTTTAGAGAATAGGAAGGGGGCCATAGCCAGGAGATTCATTACTTGGAGAAAGTTACTGAAAACTGTTGAAGTCAGAAATGACACAGGCTTTCAATTCATGATCTGAGTCAACTAGGATAACAGGGAGCAAGGCCACTCATAAAGGTTGAGCAGGTGTCCAAAGTGAAAAAGTTAATGAGCACAGTCACTATGCAGAATTGCAGGAGGTGCTTTGTATTAGTAGCTCCCTGTAGACCAAGCTCTGTCCATGGTACAGATGAGGAAACCACCTCAGAGAAACAAGGAGATGGGGGGGGGATGGGGGCAGAGGGTAGCAAGGTCACAACATTGTCAGCTGGCCTGAAATGCTTCTCTGCTCCTCTCAGCTTCTTTTGAGCCTACTAACGACAGCAATTCGGAGGGATTTTTTGGGTTCTTTCCACCATCTACAGCAATTCTTAGTATAGGCATTTCTTTTGGGAGCAAGAAATGTTCCAGTGATGCCCCACTTCCATTCTGCAGCCACTTTCCTATGTACCCCTGTGAGGCAATTGCAGTCAGCTCAGCTCAGTTTGGCAGAGAGGGGACTCAGGCTCCTAATAAAGTGTATGACTCCAAATACTCATATACAACAGTGAATGAAGGTTCCCAAATCCTGAAGCTGGGAGAGGTTCAAAGGCATAATTTAAATGTCCAGTCTCTTCCTCCACCCCAACAATAAAAGAACAATTACGAGATTTTTTGGTATGTGTTTCTCCATGGGGCAGCCTCTGGGTCCTCTGCCATCTGCTTCGTCTTTTGTCCTCATCTTTGGGGGAGTCTAAGGTAATTAATCACTGAGATACCCCTAATAGTCTGGGAACCAGTGAGGTGACCAGCATTTTAGACACATACATGACATTTTGATAGCTGGAGTCTTTTTCCAGACACCATGGATGCTGCAATTTTGGACAGCAACATGCTGGGTTCAGTTGGGATAACACGGTTCTCTGCAACTGAGCTTCAAGCAGGAAGAAGACAGCAGTCACTGTGGAAGGAACACACACCTTGGGAGTTCTCACTCCAGAAAAATGGCAGCTACGTCAAGATGTTGACTGGATATTTGAAGTGGGCAGGAGCCAGGAGGAGGTGGACAATAGATAAATGGGCCTATACTGGAGCTGGTTGATGGTGGGGGGATGTGGGAGTGAGGAACAGGGCCTCCATGAGACCTATGTTCTAGGTATAAAATACAAGTCAATAAGATAGATATTGATGAGCATTAAAATATTGGTAGGTTAAGAAGGCATCTGGCACACAGAGAGTTTTTTACTTTATTATAAGCCCTATAATTTGACGAATGGCAAACCACCTTCAGAAAGGAATCCCACTCTTTATTTATTTGCTTATTTGTTTGTTTTTGTGGATGGAACAACCAAAGGGATGTTCAATTCTTTTGTTGACTTTGTGTTAAGTTAACTCTATGCTTTAAAGAGGAAAGGGAGGAAACCTGTCAGGACCTTAAACAATGAGCCTTTTGAAACTCTGTATTGGAATAAAATTTCAAAGGATATTCTTATTAACATACTTTTTTATATAAATGGAGCCCTGCTCATCAAATATTTATAACTAGTAGCCTGAGAAGCCGGGTGCTCATCGAGCCCGGGGACATTTCCCACATTCACTGTGGGATGGCGTAGGCAGGGAGACCTTTAATTTTGTGACATGCTTTGGGGCTGCAGTGCGAGTGAGCCTTGGCATAGTTTCTTCCAGCTCTCGGCCTGTTCTGAAGTCACTCAGGACTCCCACATAGCTGGTCCTTGCAGGCAAGTCCCTTTGAAGTCCACGGGAGCTCTTTGAATGGAAAGCACACACAATGGGGTGTTGATGCAAATAAGATTCAGACCTGATGTACGTGGGGGAATAAAGGTGCTTCTCACCCCACATATTAGCAGTTTAGGCCAGAAACTATGGTGTGATTATTCAATAAGAGAGCCCCCTCCACTCTGAAACCCTACAAGCTACTTACTTCTGAAACTTGAACATCCATTTGCCCAGGAAATGACAAGCCTATTAATTACCTGAGAGCTTTAATTAAGTAATAGATACAGACAG
>PVKC010033032.1:0-14095 GCA_004027635.1 Crocidura indochinensis
TTTTATGTATTTATCTTTTATAGCTAGGCTTGCCAACCCCTACTATGTTCTGACCTATGGTGAGCCATTGTTTAATAGACAGACATTAAAGGCAGTTAGTAAGCACGTTAGCAATCAATAGGCAAAGAGCTGAGGGGAGGATATTTCAAGTAACCTATCTGAAGGCACTCTTAGGGAGGAAAGGCCTGGCAATTTTCTATCCTATTTTTGTCCATGCTGTCTCTACATCTGAAAGACCCTAAACATTCTTATTCAAAGATAGCCTAGCATTTGCAGCTGGCAGTTATTTCGGATCTATTTTCTTTCCTGGATGACATTTTCAACCCTTTGTATTCTAAAACCTAAATTATTTTACCTAGGGGCATAGCTGTTTTTGCCTTTTGCTGTTGCTAGGGGGATAAATTTCCAACCTTCTTTTATTTTAATTATGATATTTTATTCCTTGGGACTGTATCTATAAAATTTTGTTTCTAGATTATTCATGTACACTGCCATACATTAGCTCAATTTCCTTCTTCCAGAAGCATTGCCAATCTGAATCCTTTAACTATAAATTTTACTTTATGAATTTGGGTCTTAAAGGCAATAATGATTAGTGACTGATAATTCATTCCAATAGGAAGATTTTGTTTTGCCACTGGACTTAAGTTAGTTTTATGATTATTTTCCTATCAATTCCCCCTTTTGGGAATAATATGTTTCCTCTAGTTTTCTGTTTCACAAAAGGTTTTGCAGTGGACACAGCATTTTAAGGGGATTTATGATCTTATCTCTATGTTATGTGGATTTGGGACCTTGCCTTTTGTGTTACTGATATGGTTATTAAAACCTTGCCTCTATCCCCTCTGGATTATACTACTCATTCTATTTTTGGATTCTCAGAATGTTTTTATATTTCTGTCCAAAAATTTTTAGAAATATATTATTCATCATCCTTAGTTATCTTATCAGGGAGTTTCTCAATATAACAAACATTTGCCAAATAAAAATACCAAATTTGATTTTGATGCTCATTAAAAAAGTTTTTGCAAAATATGCCACATTAATTATTATCCTTTCATTAATGTCTAAAAGGATAATACGTCAAAAAGGAAAAATTTTTCTTCTGAGCATTATTGTCCTTTTTTACATTAGGTGCATTTATCATTTTCATCCTGCACTTATAAACAAATACCAATGAATAGAATAAATATTACTAACCTCTTACTTTCCAGGGTAACAAGAGAGTGGAGGAAATCAAATGACTATACATCAGCACACAGAGAATTTTTGATGCTTTTGATATTTTCTGTGCTCTTTTTCCTAACGATCTTTGCTGACTAGGGTATAGAAGTACTTTTAGGAAAATTCATGACACAACCAAGGACATATATATGCAACCAGAAAAGAGTTACAAGTAAATTCAAACTAATGATGCAAATAGAGTATCATGTTTTGGTTTCATAATGTTCCACATGGACTGATCTCTGATTATTAATGCTAGCTTTAATTTACTTCCTTACCTTTTTTCCCCACATAGACATTATGTATATTTATGTCTATATATATATACAGATATATATGTATATATATTCCTTGAAAGGAAAAGTAAAATCGTATCTGATAATGTGTAGCTTTTATCCTTAAATCAATTAGTTTAGTTCCAGTCTCTCACTGCTCTTCCTCCACTCCAGCATTACCAATTGCCCATGAATAAAATTTAAACTTAAAGGTATGGGAGTATAACATTGTATTTTCCATATTGATTAGTCCTGTTGCTTTGTTATGCATTTGTTTTCAGAGTGACTAGAAAAGAAAACCATTTAACAACTTTCAAAATGAATTATTGTGTGAATACTGCTGATATTTGGAAACCCTTTAACCCAACTTATTAATTTATACTTAGGGAATAGGCAATTTTCAGATTTTATTTTGAGATGAAAAACTATAATGAATCTAAACATGTGAAGATGCATATTTAATGTACTTTAATGCTTTTATGGTCTCACAGTTAAAATGTGGAGTCCTAAATAATTCTGCATAGAAATGCTTACATTATCACTGTTTCATTCCCTATAGAGCTATGAATTTGTTCCAGTAGGAGCTCTACCATCTGAATAATAAGATTTGTATCTCTAAAACTTGTTCTTGGTAATGACTTTTCATTGGTCAGTAAGTTTTATATTATTAATTTTAATGAGCACATATATTTATGTGCCTTTGAAGTCAAAGATAAAATGAGACTTGTTGACTTTCCACAAATATAGTTTATTTTTTTATTTTTAAAGTGTCAAGGGTCAAATCCAAGACCTCACACATACAAAGTGATCTACCCCTGAACTAGATCTTCAGACCCTAGATATAGTTGTTGTTTGTTTTGTAATGATCAGAAGACCCAGGGACACTGCTTGATAATTTTTTGCCTGCAGGGCCAGTAGTTCATGCTGTGAAAATTCATTCTGCTTTAAGCACACTGGAAATATGGTGCTGCTTAGGCCCTGCAGTGCCAGGTTTTACCTAGACCACCCTGGCAGTGCTCAGAGGTAGGAAGGTTCTCCAGACTGAACCTACTGGTGTTCAGGGGACCACTGGTATTATACTGGTGTTGACAATATACACTATCTCTCCAGCCCCTAAAGAATGTGTGTGTGAGTGTGTGTGTGTGTGTATTTGAAGCTATAACCAGCAATGTTAATGGGTTAGTCCTGGCTCTTCTCACTCTTGGGACCATATGTAATGTTGGGGACCAATCTTAGGTTGGTTGCATGCAAGACAAGCATTCTCTCTACTGTTCTATCTATCTTTCTCCCTAGATTATATATTCAATGAATATATTCACTTAAACATATGTCACTTTATATGTTTAATAAGTGGTCATTCTTTTAGCCTTCAATCATAAAATAGAATAATTCATGCTAACTAATATAATATATAATAATAATTATTACATTGCTCATTGTATTTATGATTTCTCCTTATCACAATGATTTTATAACTATTTTCTCAGTCATTCCACAAATCCATCCTCTGCAGTAGATACTACTTTACCAGTATAGTAGAAGAGAAAATAAAAGTTTAAAAAATTAGGTAGCTTACCCAGCAAATGAACAGCTGAATTTAAATTTTGAACCATCCTTCTTGCATCATTCTTATTTCTTTATCTTGGTGTCTTGATTATTTGCTTAATAGAATTTGTCACAATGTAAAATTAGCTGCCTTTTCTTTCCTTTCTCCACCAAAAAATGTAAGCTTTATGGCAGCAAAGTCTATTTCTGTCTTCTCTATTGCATTCTCAGCATGTAGATTAGTGCTTGCCACACAAAACACACTTTTCATGTCAACAGTATTTGCTAAGAGAACGAATGAATATCTGATTCCAAAGTTACATCTGGGGCCACTAGATGCAGGAGAGAAAGTTTCTTCTAAGGAGGTTTATTCATTTTAAAGGGGAGAATCCAACTTTTTGTGTAGGTGATGATTCACGCTGCTAAAATTAGAAATGAGGTAATTTCATAAGAATTTTATATGACAATTTAGTATCCTAAATTATTGAGGTTCAAAAATGCAATATCGAGATGTGACTTAATTACTACCATCATATATTTGAGGAAAACTGCAATGAGGGGGGTGACCAGCTGTTCCCCATCTGTGCTGAGTATAGAAAAGAAAGAAACGGGCTTTTTATCAAAAGTGCAAAAATTAGGCCACTCTCAAAAAGAGAGAGAATTTATTGGTGTACATTTTGGAGATATATCAAGTTTTTCACATATTTCTAATTATTTTTTTCTCTTTGTAGTGTTAGATGATGTGCCTGGAATCTATTGCCTTTCTCATTCTCAATAGCTCTGAAGTCTCCAAAAATATCAAAGACCAGGTTTACCAAGAACAAATTTCCTAAACTTTGGTCATCACTCTTATTATATAGTGCTCCACTCATATAATTAATTCTGTCTGCTTTTGTGCCAACCAGTGAGATGAGAGATAATTAGTTCTATAAGTGAAACAATTTGCAGTGACAAAGTAAGGAACTTGCTTGAATATCATTTAGAGTGTATTATGTCTCTGGATTTAATTTTCTTAATGCATTTGTACATCTCATGTTTGATAATTTCACTAAGAAATAGATGTAATCTTCCAAAATGATGATCAGTTTTGAAATGGACAATTAGTTGAATCAAATATCCAAATCTGTAATTGATTACATAAGGCAGAAGTTTAATCTTCTCTGGCATCCTCGCAGATAATAAAACAAAAAGAACATTGTTTGGGTAGGCTGTTAAGTTTTGTAAGGCTGTCTATATTAGTTTTATTTGGTTGGAGGACAGCTTATCTTGGGCATGGCATACATTTTTTGCTTGGACTTTTTATTACTCCACATTGTTTCTTTTGCTTTTGAGCTTTCCATTCAACATTCATTTCAGGGAGTTAACTGTCTTTCAGGTTAGTTGAAGAGATGGTAGCGTTAAACAAGTGTGGAAAAGCCAAGGGGCAAGTTATATCTGAGTTGTTATGATTACTCACAATTAATTAAACAACACATGAGCTTAAATTTATTTCCAATATATTTCAGAGTGAAAGAAGGATAGCCCTAGAAGACACAGCACAGTGTTTTGGAGCTGGTACATATACCCTCTCTTCCATTTATTTGCATACAAATGAACAATTTAAATCACTTTTTTGGCTTTGTTTTGTTTTGTTTGGGAGCCACTTAAGTTCAGGAATATTCCTAGCAGTGTTCTGGAGATCAATTGGAGTGCCAAAAATCATACTTGGGTAGGCTGTGTACATGGTTAATATTATCTACTATATTATCTCTCTGACTTGAGTTTACATTTCTTCTAAGATTGAAAATGCAATTATAAATATTTTATAAATGCAATTTTATGAAATTTTTGCTTTATAGATAGTACTCTTGTTTAGTTGCTTATATATTCCTATTGTTTCTTTTCTTTTTTTTTTTTTGGTTTTTGGGTCACACCCGGCAGTGCTCAGGGGTTACTCCTGGCTCCATGCTCAGAAATTGCTCCTGGCAGGTACGGGGAACCATATGGGGCACCGGGATTCGAACCGATGACCTTTCGCATGAAAGGCAAATGCCTTAGCTCCATGCTATCTCCCGGGCCCCATATTCCTATTGTTTCAAAGACAGAGCTGAGTAGTTTGGGCAGAGATTAGGACACAAATTTTAATATTTATTATATGGCCTTTTACAAGAAAAAATGGTATCAACTGAAATTTACTTTGAGAAGTATAAGAGGAAAGAATGAAATACATGTTCACAGAGAACACAGACATCTCCAGATTAGAAAAAGCCAAATAGTTATTTCTCATTTATACTTTTCTAAATTAGAAAAATTATCTGGGGCCGGGTGGTGGCGCTGGAGGTAAGGTGCCTGCGCTAACCTAGGACAGACTACGGTTCGATTCCCCGGTACCCCATATGGTCCCCCGTGCCTGCCAGGAGCGACTTCTGAGTGAATAGCCAGGAACAACCCCTGAGCATCACCGGTGTGGCCCAAAAACCAAAAAAAAAAAAAAGAAAAGAAAAGAAAAATTATCTAAGTAAATATTTAAATTATCCGGCCTAACCTTTTACATGCAAACCTCATGATTTTAGAAGATAAACAAATGAAAAGTATTTATCTGGTTGTAAGTATAAGCTTATATCTGACTTAGATTTCTGTCTACATATCTGTAGTATCTTAAAATTGCATGCATCAAGTCTTAATTTAGAATGATTGTATCCAAAACCTCTTGACTTGGCAAATATACTTAAAGTGTTTTTTGGATCAAAAATTAATCATTTAGAAATTTATATAATTGTCTTATTCTATAACTAAACAAATATTAACTAAAATCTCAAGTATTTCCCACCACATTTTTCCTTATTTCAGGCCTATGTATGGGAAATTAATGATATATGTAAGTCCCTAAAACTGTTGACCAAAGAGGGGTCAGATTTCTGCTCCTGTTCATGTCTAGAAGAATCTAACTTAAATCACCTGGTGGGTGGGCCAGCACTTAACTTATCACAGGTCCCAAAACTCCTCTCCTACGTATTTCCAGTTGGAGCCTCATTTTGAGTCCACAATCACTTAATGCCTTTGAAGAGGTATATTTGATATCCATTACTTCAGTCCCTGCTATGAAATAACTCTTTGATGAGGTGACTCGTCCATTCTGCAATTACTTATTCATTGTAGACTTCTTATATAAATGCTTCACTTACTGCTCTGGGGGCTCCCAATTCTGAAGCTTTCTTTTGAAAATCAATAACACCTATCTTCTTAGGGAAAGACTCAAGAAAGCAAGCAGGGATGGCTTTTGTTATACTCCTTGGCATTAATTATTCATGATTATTTATTGAATAATTCAACATGTATGATAATTTAAAAATTCTCTATCTTATTACTGAAAAGTGAGGACTTTTTGGCCCATCAATTGATTCATGCCAAATGAAGCTATTATAAGTGAAATTCTGCAATATGTAAGAAGGTCAGCCTCAATTTCAGGTCTTCATTAAATAAACTAATGGTGATTTGAGTCTATTTGATTGTTTCCAAGTAGAACATGGATCTTACTCTTACTGCTTAAAGTAAAAGGGTTTTTATTTTTACCAGTTTAAGTGTTGAAGCAAGAGAAAGTCTAAAAGGATACCATGCCTTTATGATAACAGGTCCATGAAAAGAAGTGAAAAAATTAATTCAATAGAATACATTTTCCCCACAAAGTGGAATCTCCTCTTTTTTTTTTTTTTTTTTGGTGCGATTTGGGAGATACACCCAGTAGTGCTGAGAGCTTACACCTGGAACTGCATTCAGGTCTTATTCCTGGTGAACTTGGGAGAATATTTGATCTGGAACTAGAATCCTCTTCTTATCCCCATTTAAAATTTTTTATCATCATATAACAGTATTTTTTAATAAAACAAGCAAGTTCAAGTTATTTCATATTACTTACTCCAATAAAACTTAAGGGAAGGCAAAAAGAATTATCAGAAAATCAATATGTAAGTTCCTCTATTGGATTGGTTATTTCAGTATTCTATCTTTGGATTTTATCCTTTTGAGTAAAGTGTGCCTTGGTGTTTTTATAGTTGAATCTATTTTTCTGGTTGAGTACAAGAGCCTTTGACCCTCTTGGACCTCAGTAACTGTGTTCGTCAACACTGGGAATTTCTTTATTGTTTCTTCACCATATTTACCTTACTTTACTTCAGGGACTTTGATGTTCCTTGTATTGTTCCTCTTGAACTCATCATAATTCTCTAATATATGCAGTTTATTTCCTTTCAAACTATTTTTTACTTTCAGTGATTTCTTTGAGATTTCCTTATACTGGAGCTCCTGGATCTTTTGCTCAGCTGCCATCATTCTGTTCAGTTCAGAGCTTCTATTGAAGGTTTTATTTTAATCTTTATTTAAACACCGTGATTACAAATATAATTGCAGTTGTATGATTTCAGTCATGGAAAGAACACCCCCCTTCACCAGTGCAACATTCACACCACCAATGTCCCAAATCTCCCTCCTCCCCACCCCACCCCCATAAACAGGTTTCTACATCCCTCACTCGTTCACATTGTTAGGATAGTTCTCAATGTAGTTATTTCTCTAACAGCACTCATCACTCTTTGTGGTACATATACACAATAGAATATTATGCAGTCATCAGGAGAAATGAAGTCACGAACTTTTCCTATACATGGATGTACATGGAATCTATTATGCTGAGTGAAATAAGTCAGAGAGAGAGAGAAAAAGACGCAGAATGGTCTCACTCATCTATGGGTTTTAAGAAAAATGAAAGACATTCTTGCAATAATAATTTTCAGAGACAAAAGAGATGAGGGCTGGAAGATGCAGCTCACGACATGAAGCTCACCATATAACAGTATTTTTAAGTGTCTTATTATTTTAATTTTGTGTGTGCTTTTAGTCATTCTGAACTTACCCTTGCTCTGATCCTTAATTCTATACTGTCTTTCTGATTATTGTGCATCATTTCTTAAGCATAATTCCACTTTCAATAATATATAAGCCAGAAATTTTTAAAAATATGACTTAAATTTGATGTAAAAAGCAGCAGTCAGTGTAAGATAAATCATATAATTTCAGAGTACCAATCTTGCATTAAGTATTCTATATCTAAGGGACTGAGATTATAGCACAGTGGTAGGGTTTTTGCCTTGCACACAGCCAATCCAGGATGAATGGTGGTTTGAATCCGGGCATCCCATATGGTCCCCGTGTCAGGAATGATTTCTGAGTACAGAACCAGGAGTAACCTCTGAGTGCCACCGTTGTGACACAAAAGCAAACAAACAAATAAAAACAAGCAAAGATCATTCTACATCTTGTGTGGTCTTTTAGTGCACTAATTTTATGAAAACAAACAAACCAACAAACCAACAGCAACAATAGTGTGTCTGTACTTTGGCTGCACTAGTAGAGCACTAGTAGAGTCTTGCATATGTGAGGCCCAAGGTTTGATTTGTAGTACAACATGGTCTTCCAAGCACCCCTCGGGAAACTTTGGAGCATGAAGCTGGGCATAGCCCTGGAGACACAGTTGGATGTATCCCAAGATCAAAACAGAGCAAAACATTTTAGAGAACAAACTGTTTGATTGCTGTATGTATGAGTTGACTTTGATCCCCAGGGAGAATTAGTAGGTACTTAAAAATATTAAAACTTGAAGTTTAATGTTAATTCTAGAAGAGAAATTCTAAGTATGAAGGCAAGTTCTTCCATGCTGGAGAACTAGAAACCTTCTAAGACTGCAGAAAAAATTATCAGTTGTTTTAATGAGGGGAGGCAAAGCTAATTAAAGAATTCCCTCCCTGGGGTCAGAGCAACAGCACAGTGTGTAAGGCATTTGCTTTGCACACGGCTGACCCAGGACGGACCTGGCTTTGATCGCCAGCATCCTGTATGGTCTCCTGAGCCAGGAGCGATTTCTGAGTTCATAGCCAGGAATAAACTCTGAGCGTCACTGGGTGTGGACCAAACACCAATAAACAAACAAACAAGCAAATAGATAGATAAATAAATATTCCCTTCCTGTGAAATGGCTATTGATTGCCTAGGAAGCTAAACTTTAGATGAAGTTTCCCAGGAGATTTATTTTTTAGGAATTGTTGAATTTGAACTCCCTGTAGACAAGGCCTCTTTGGGGAGCATCTGTGGCAACCTTTGCAATCCCAGGAAGCTTTAAAGAGCGTCTTCAGAATTAGTCTTGTATGATCTCTTACTGGCTGTGGTATGTCTGCTTGTTTTACCATACAAGACTCAAAATGGTGCTTCTACTATAAACGTCTCAAACAGGCTTACTGTGGAAGTAGAGTGGGGCCTAAATAAAACTTAGTTTAGAAACCTGGAGGCTGGAGTATAGTAGTTAGGGCAATTGCCTTGCACATAGCACACCCAGGTTCTATCCCAGTACCCTATAAGGTCCCCTGAGTCTGCTAGGAGTGATCTCTGAGCACATAGTCAGGAGTAAGCCTTGAGTACTACCAGGTGTGCTACCCCAAACAAACAAAAGAAATCAAGTTTTTCCTCTCAAGAGATAAATTAACACCAACAAGCAGGACCATTTCTGTTATTTGAGTGTTTCTGTTTCTGTTATTTGAGTGGAACATATAATGGTAGAGAACACTCAAAATCTTTTCTCTTAACTAAATAATGTGTAAATGAATCAAACAATCAAAATTTTGTAGAAAAATACATATTTCTTTAGCCTTGAACTTGTACAACTTTTAAGACAGTGAGTTCCTGAGGTTTGAAGTTATAACGGGAAGGGAAGGATGTTTTCTTTTTAGTATATTTATTTGTAGCTCTCATTCTCTATGCATTTATTCATTCTTTTATTCAATAACATTTATTGCTCAAGATGACAAAGTTGGAGATTCTCTCTGACCTTGATTAAATTACAGTATAAAATGTATTTGAAGAATGAGTAATGTGATCAATACAAAGTTTAATATAAAAATTTATGTTGTATTGAGAATAAATGCTTGCAATTCCCTTCTGGAAATAGGAATCTCAAAGATGACCTTAGAGCATTAATTCTTCCATTGCAGAGGCACAATATCAAATATATAAATGTAAGGAAAGTAAATCATATGCAGATATTTTTAGTGGAGACAAAAGGTAGCAGATCTTTCTGTATTTTCTGTTTGGGGTGGAGGCCACACCTGGCAATGCTCAACAATTACTCCTGACTCAATCCTCAGGGATCTCTCTTGGCAGAGCTTGGGGGACCTAGTGCAGAACTGGTGATCTAACTGGGGTTTTCTATAGGATGCTAGACAAAGATCTTAACCTACATAATATACTAGCTTATTTTCTGTTATTATTTTCCAAAAGGTCATATATTGTTTTTAAAAATCATGCCTAAAAATTTACTAGTACATTTTTTCTAAAGTACTCTTAATAAATGTTTGGTCATTTCTTCCATTCTTCTAGTTAGACTTTATTTACTGGCCAGCTGTTTCATATATCTGTTGTGTAGTGTTTGAGGTTATAGCATACATGAATATCATATATTCAGCTGAAGAAGCTGTAACTATCTGATAATGTAAAAACATTAGATGAGTTGAGAATTTAACCATAAGTGGGGTTCCCAGCTGGGAGCAAGTCTAGCCTCATAAGAACATTTGTCAAAGTGTGGAAAATTTTTTGGTCAGAAATAAATTACTACTTGGAATCTAGTGGGTAGAGGTTGGAGACATTGTTTAATATCTTTCAATACATCTCAGCATTTAAGACAAAAATTAATCTTCCTCACAAGTTAAACTGTGACAGTGCTGAGAAGACTTGGCTTAGAATTATGGGGAGAGAGCAAATAGAAGGTGGAAGTTTAAATTTTACTGAGGCAACCCTAGAACTAAGCAACTGATTTCTGAGGGATAATACCTGGTCAGTTGCCCATTCAGTAGATGTATAATTCGATAGTCCCATGTGTTTTATAACTAGAGAAAACTTTATAAAGGTTGGTTGAATGAGTAAATTATAAAATGGTAAATGTTAATATGAAACAGATGGCACCCAATGTTCCATCTTCTTTCCTACCCCTTTATTCATTGACAGAATAATCAATGTTCGCCAGTTTGATCTTGGCTCTGGTTACTGGCTGCATGACCTACAATTGTTACTGAAACTGTCAAGTGGAGATAATGATAGCTTCTCTTACAATTGTTGTGAGAATTAAATGAGAATGTTCAATAAATATAAAGTATCCTGCACAGTCTCTGAATAAATGGCAGCTATTAATCAGAGAAGATCACATTAAGCTCCAAATGATATAAGTCCATAGAGCTTTTGTGGCCCCATAAATTACAGAATTATTATATCTTACATGAAGACAGAAATGGAAATGATCGCTTCTTTTGATGGAGAGTTATGTTGTGAATTACTTTTTTTTTTTGAAAACCCTTCAAATAGATGAGTTATATGTGAAAAATGTTGGAACGCTAAGTGTTTTTACAAGATTTGTTACTGGCAAGAAATAGGCAAACATAAATGAGATTGGTCCAAAAAGATTACCCTGCAAGCTTACTGATCTGTCTAAAGTAGTGACAGATCATAAAACTACTGAGAAATAGAGGTATAGTGAAGAGAAAATATAAAAAGACAGTCTACACAGATATATCTTTTCTTTTTAACCCCAAGAATTGATATTACTGCACTGATACACTTAGCATTATGACTTCTTTGACACATGCACAGGACTGGCCTGAGTTTGGATGAAGGTGCATTGTCAAAGGTGACTGCCTAAATCACTATGCCTGTACCAGGTAGATGTTACATATTGGTCATTTGAAATATACTTAATATCCCAATTCCACTGTGTGATGGTAGCAAGACTTAGTAAGATAGCAGGCTCAGTGTTCTCTTCTGCACAATGGGAATATTGATAACTCAAAACTGATTCTTCAGTCTGTTAACCAAATTAGGTATTTAATGAGGAATACTTTCAACAGTGCCTGGAATCATATTGATCTTCTTTTTCTTCCCTCCTCATTTATTATTTTTGCCATGTTCTTCTTGAATGCTTTCTATTGTTAATGCTTTCTATTTCTATTCTATTCTATTTCTATTGTTAATTTATTTATAAATATGTATATATATGAGGCCCGGAAGATAGCATGGAGGTAAGGCATTTGCCTTTCATGCACAAGGTCATCGGTTCGAATCCCGGTGTCCCATATGGTCTCCTGTGCCTGCCAGGAGCAATTTCTGAGCATGGAGCCAGGAGTAACCCCTGAGCACTGCCAGGTGTGACCCAAAAACAAAAAAAAAAAATATGTGTATATATAATCTTTATTTAAGCACTATGATTACAAGCATGATTGTAGTTGGGGTTTAAATTTGCATCACTTAGCTTTTTAGCTGATCTTATGGGAACAACTCTTAAAGAACTAAAGGCTCCTGGCTCTTTGATCACTCCCCTCTGGCTCAGGGGACCATGAGTGTCCCTGATTAAATCTGAGCTGGCCACAGGGAAGACAAGTGCCCTAATCATTGTATTATCTCTGTAACCACATAAAGTAAGTTATTTATTAAATATGCATATCTAGAATTCACGGCTACACTGAATACCAGGTATTGTCATCTAATTAATTATTAAATTTGTACCAAGAGCTTGGAAGTGAGACTGTTGACTGTATTATATGACTGGATAACCTATGGACCTATGTTCAGAGAGTTTTTGTGGACTTAGGCAAATCCTTTAGTTATTTACCTTTTATTTATTTCTGAACTTTTTTTATTAATCTAATTATATAGAGAATAATACTATTGTGTATTTATATAACAGCATAATATATTTCTTCCCTTTATTGTTGTGATGAGTGGGGTTTGCATATTTGATTACAACACACACTTTGTGTTACTTTTCAGGACTGTGCGGTTTTAGTTGTGGTGTTCACACATAGTTGGGTGCAGTTTGTGGAAGGTTGCACTCTATGTTTAAGGCATTGATATTGCAATGGTAGTGCTAATGAAATGATTGCACACTGCATGTGGGGCAATGCAAGAGATTGAATTGGTGTCTTTTACAAGGCAATCTACTACTGAGCTATATTTGTAGGCCATATATATATATATTTTTCCCTGTAGATGAATTCTATATGTTATTTTGTCTACTTTCTAATATTATTTCCTAGTTATTGTGAAAAGTTTTCCCCAAATCTATTTGTTGTGCAAATGTTAATTAATTTCAATGCTAGCTTACATTAAAAATAAACTTTAATTTATATTTAAATCATAAGACAGCAGCAGGTAACACGGGGACAGCGTGGCTCCATGCTGTAGGTCGGGGTCTCAAATTCAATTTACCTGGGGGCTGCAGGAGGCAAAGTCGGAGTGAGGCAGGACCGCAAAGGGATTTCACTTACCGAATATTTGCAACAAAAAAATCGTATTAGTAAGAAAAAATCGCAAAAAATCGTATTAAACATTTGCATATCCCGAACGGAACTGCTCGGGGTATGCGGATGTTTAATGCGATTATTTTCTTACTAATGCGATTTTTATTGCGATTATTCGGTAAGGGAATAATCGCGAATACTGCGATATTTGAAGGTCGGCCGCGGGCCACAAAATGTTGTGTGGAGGGCCGCAAACAGTCCGCAGGTCACGAGTTTGAGACCCCTGCTGTAAGCTTTTTGGCCAAGCTTAGGGGAGGATGCGGCCTCCGGCTACACCCCACAGCCTTCTCCCTCCTTCTTCCCGGACCCCAGGGGTGCCAGGGCAGCCTGCTGCTTGTGGTGCCAGCCAGGTGGGTTCTGGTGAGCATTTTGAGGGTGACCTCAGGCCTCCCCCATCCTGCACTGGGATGGGGGAGGGAACTGATGAACCTCCAGCTTACAGCACAATTGAGGATCTGAACTCCTCTCTGGAACCTGGAAGCTTCAGCAGGTCCTTGCTCCTTATGAAGCAGATTAATATCGTCTCTCAAGCTAACTGCCAGTCAGCTCCCAAAATGGAAAAATAGACTCTTAGCCTGAGAAGAAACCAATACTCTCTTCCTATCAATTTTATTGTTTATGAACTCCTATCCTCCAACTCCCTTCACTGGGCACCTGTGCTAGTTACCATAATCAGTTTCGAGA
>PVKC010033033.1:0-14089 GCA_004027635.1 Crocidura indochinensis
GAAGCACATAGAAGTGAATGTGACAGGGGAAGGTAGCAGGAACATGTGGCAGCCTGCTTGGAAGGTGGCACGCAACAGGCAGTTTATCTGGAGTGTGTGCGCTTGTGCTCATAAGTGGTGTCATGTGAGGACACATTCCAGCAGACACACCTGCTGAACTTCCACAGAGCCAGTTTGGGTATCTCTGGTGGTGTCCTTTTAAAAGCAGGGATGCACCCCTAACTGGCAAAGGGAAGAGCAGAGTGAAAGAGCTCAAGAATGGCTCTGTGTCATGATATAGGGGATGATAAAGAGGGGTGCTTAGCTCCATTAGCTATTCCCTTCTTAGAACCCTCAGTTTGGCCTGGCTATATGTCCCCTCCAGACACCCACAAGCTTTGCCCATATCTCAGAGAGTGTGAATGCCCTCCTCCAATGATCACATGGATGAGGCAGGGGGCTTAGAGCCCCAGAGTCAAATCTCAAACTTGTCCCCTTCTCCCTCTTCCAAGGCTGCCCTACTCTAGTCCAAGAAACCTTCCAGAGCCCTCTAGCTCATATCAACCACGCTCCCTCGAGTCTATCAAGCTGCCAGGGACAACTTTGGACCCTCACTGGCCTTTCATTATCATCACCACAGGCCTGAGTCTCCAGGAATATTACCTGCATTGTGCAGGTGACAAGATCCAAAGAGGCTTCCTCCTGCCTTTGAAGTAAAAGGTGGCTGATGGCACCCAAGGGGCAGAAAAGGTAAGGCGTCCTACATGCTCCTGTATGTCCCTCCACCAGCACCTCCTGTCCCATCCCACAGAGCAGAGATGAACGAGAAGTTGTTTCTCACCTTTCTCCACAATGGCACCTTCCCACCCTGCTTCTTTCCAGGGCTCCTCAGGTCTATAGGTTAGCCCACTAATCGTGTGTCTGGCCTCCCATTTAGATACCATTTTCATCAGCATTTTCCTTGAATTTCAGGCCAGATGGCCCCCTCTCCCATTAGCAACTGGGTTGAGTTCCCAAGACTTATATATACAAGCAACATCAGAGACAGACTTTCCTGGGTTTGTGTAGACAAATCTACTTCACTCAAACCCTTCTCATACCCTGTTAAGGGCCCAGCACCCAGCTACAAAAATCAGAGAAACTTGGGGCTGTGCTTCATACATAGCCTCATTCATTCAATGCCAAAGTTGCCTGTCCCTAAGTAGCTCGTAATCTAGTGGGGAGAATGATGGGACTGAAGTCATGAAACCACACACCCTGTCAGGCTATTCACAGGGGAGGGGAGGTTCAGGACTTGACATTGAGTAAGGCTCTTTCTAGCAATGACAACTAACTGTCTTTAAGGTGGGAGTGGGAGTAGATTGCTGGGGAGGAGAGTGCTTCCCTTCAGACGTCAGTGACCAAAGGCCACTGGTCTAAAATATGGGCAAAGAATTCAGCTTTGTTTGAGGATGCAGTGAGGTTGCTTCCCATCAATGATGTGGGATGCTAAGGAAGAGTCCCAGAGTTCTGGGCTAGAGGCCTATAAAGCTCAAGTTCTATGACCACCACAAATTCTCTAAATCTATTTGTGCTCAATTTTCCCATTTGTATATGGGGTAATGGTCATGAGGAGTGTAATTAGTTGAAGATTTGGAAAGTCTCTTAAGTGTGGTTTAGGAAGAAAAGGAGCCCGTGCCTCAAGAGAAGGCATAAAGACTCCTAATCCCAGATGGGATCATGCTAAGACTCCAGGTGTCAAAGGTTCTCAAGTGGGAAGCCCCTCCCTCAGGCTGGAAGAGACCTGGATTCTCAGAGCCCTAGATTCCATCATCTGACACGGGTTTTTCTCACAACAGCCCTGAGCTTCCCTGGGGACAAGAGGCTAACCTCCCAGACACTGTTCACACCTGGCTCACTCTCAGCAGCCCCAAGCCAGGACCACCTGCACATTTGCTGCCTGTGCGGGGGGTTTACGCAGGATCCAGCAGCGCAGATAATGAGATGTGCAAACAAATGAGTGGGTTTAGATACCAATAAGAATTGCGAATGTAAATCAAAGGGGCTGCTGTGACTGAGAAACACCTGGAAGCCCCTCTGAGGAGAGGAACTGGAACAGAACAGTGAGAACAGTGACCACTGCATGGACGTAGAGGGGAAGTGCATATTTCTGCCTTGTCCATAGACTACAGATTTGACATGCAGAAAGGAGGACACATGGATATAGAGGTTAGGACTGAGGGGTCAGGGGCCAAAAATGAGGAATGTGTAAGCATAGACCATGCAGGCCCACAAATTTTGGGGTTCTGTTCTAAATGCCTAGAAAACATGGATTCATACATTGTAAGAGAGCAATGTAAGAGCAGTAAGATACCCAGCAGGTTTTTTCGAACACCCCAGAGTACCGAGCTCATTCTGAAAACAATAAGGAGCTCCATGGCTGTTCGCTGAGCACCTCTTCTCCACCTGACCAGGCTGGGATACATCACAGACACTGGTCAACACTCCCAACCATCAGGGAGAATCACCGAATGACCCATCTTAGAGCTCAACACACAATGCTGAAACAGGAAGAAGGTATCAAGTCACACAAGTCATGAACCTCACTGTAAAAACATAAAATCCAGCTCACAAATGGCACTCAATTCCAGGACCCAAACTCACCTGGGGATAGTCTGGCTTGCCTCTGTTTAATTTTTCTGTTAGCTTTTCTGTGGTGCTGGGGTTTGAACATAAAGCCTATTGGCTTTAGAGCCCAAGGGAAGGTACCTGTGGCCCCACATGGTTGTTCAACCTGAGCCGGGGATTGGAGGGATGGAAAGATGAATGGATGGATGAGGCATGCGTGCGTGCATGGAAGATGAATAGAAGAACAGATCAGTAACCAATCAACTAATGAACATACAATGGAAGAATAAAGGAAGTGTTCTAGCAAACCTGTGAATGAACTAGCCATAAGCTGAGGAAGGAAAGAAAAAGGGAGGCACTTTGCAGAGGTAGATCTGAGAAACAGCCTTTCCAGGGAAGGCAGGAACCAGTCTAGCCTTAGGCCCAGCCAACTCTTCACCCACACTAGTTTCCTCTTCCACCTGGGGCCCTCTTACCTTCATGCCCCAAGGACAAAACTGTGCTAGTGCCTGCCAAGTTGCCTCAGAGTGCCCATCCTACCTGCATCCCCAGCTGCAACCACTGCTCAGTGGAGCCTGGCAGTTCACTGGCCTCTTGAGTTTCTTTCAAATGAAGGCAGATAGGAGTGCCTCTGGTCCTAGCCGGAACCCCAATTGCCAGTTGCCTCCAACCTCTCTAAACTCAGATGACCTCACAGGGTCTTTCCAACTCTGATATTCATTAGGAACAAATCTGTCTGTTTTCACAGTCACTGGGTCAGCAAAAGAATTTGAGGCCAAGAACTAGAAGATGGGGAAGTGCCCTGTTCATAAGCACCAAGTTTTAGCTCAGGAAAGACCCTACCAAATGCTGGGCAGCCTGAAGGTACACTGCACCAACTCTCCACTAACTTCTGCAAGACTCCATTTTCTACACTTAAAATGGGACACAGAGCTGAGAGAGCACACAATTAGTTGGAGTGCAAGCTTTGCCTGCCAGAGACCCAGGTTCCATCCCTGGCACCACTTGGTCCCCCAAACACTGCTGCAGGTGCCCCAAACATATTTTAAAAAATGTTGAAATAGAATAAAATGCTACTACTGCTTAGACAAATTCACCCCCAGTTAAGTTTCTGGGAGAGCCGGATGTACAAAGGCCCTGACTACACTGTCCAAACAGAAACTCCACTCACTTCAGAGGAGATTAAGGTGGTCTTTTCCACCCCAGGACTGTCCAGAAAAGCTCTTGTGGGAGTCAGGGCCTGCTCATCTGCTGCCTAGCTTCTGCTCTAACTGGCAGTGTGACTTTGGGCAATCACCTCCTCTCTGCACCTCAGTTGCTCCATCTGGAAAATGCCTGGGCTGGTACCCTCTGGCCAAGGCAAGCCAAGTAAGTGCTGCAGTAAGCCCCACCTCCAAGCTCTTGGGAGCACACCTTGTGGAGAGCCAGAACACAGAACAGGAAACCAGAGAGGTATTTGCCTTCCAGGAGACTCAGAGCAAAAAGCATGCCCAGCTAGGGGTATCCCAGGAATAGGCTCCAGGAGGGCAAAGACCAGGCCCAAGGGGCCAAGGGGCCTGAGACAAAACCAATCACCACAACCAGCCTTCAGAGACTGGGCTTGTACAGCCCTGGTTGCTGCCTCTAGAAGCAGCAGGCTTGACTGGCCCTTTACCACACACTTGGGGAACTTGGCCCGGGAGAGTCCAAGGAGAGGCCCTGGGTGCACCAGCCACCTCCCCAACCACCTCCCAAACTCTCCTGCCCCTCCCTCCACGGGTTCACTGGGGCTATTGCGGTGTGGCCAAAGCCCAAGGCAGAAGAAACCAGGGGCAGCCGCGGCCAGATGCTGCCTCTGGGCCAAGAGCCCCCCCACCCCCTCCAGGTAAGAGAAGGGAGTCCAAGGCGGCTCAAGGCAGCACAGGGCTTGGAACCCGGGCTGGGGGTTCGCCCCGGCCTCCGCAGCTATGGCAGCTCCCACAGCAGCATTCCCGCCTACGGGAGCCCCCAGGCCACCCAAGAAGACAGGCCCACCCCTACCGTTCGCAGCTCCGAGGGTCTGCACCGGGAGCCCAGATCTGTTTCCTCCAGCCAGGGGTCTGAGCTGGGGACTTGGGCCCACTGGGTCCTCCTGGGCCAGCGCTCCCCAGCAGTTTCGTACAATGCCATTTTACAGAACCTCTTCCAAAAGACCTTCCTGGTCCCCACAAAACCCTCCTCCCTAACCCTCCACACCGGTTTCCCAGCTCTAAGGAGACCAGCCGTTAACTTTCCCCCCAAAACCCTGCAAAGAAAACTGGCTTGCAGGCGCTGAATTGGGCCCTAGGATTTTTTCGCGGCATTTCACCGCCTACAGAAAAAAAAAGGAAAAGAAAAGAAGAAAAGAGAGAGAGCCTTAAAAAAAAAAAAGAAAGAAAAAAAAGACAAACTTTCGGAGTTAACTTTAAATTCCCAGCCCTCCCCCCTCCAGCTCCCCAATCGCCCAGCGGCTTCCTTTTTTTTTTTTTAAAGTGCAATGGCATTGTTGTGTCTCACCTCCCGAAAGGCCTGCCTCTCTCTCTCGCCAAAGAAAAGGAGAAGGAAAAAAAAAAAAGCCAACCCTTCGGGTGCCCCCTCTGCTTCCAGTCGCCTCTCCCACATTCTCAGACAGTTTTATTAAAATTTTCAGACAAAAGAAAAACAAAAATGGCAGCCTGGCTTATTTTTAAAACAGGACAGGGACGCCATATTCTGCAGATCTGCAAAAAAAAAAGAAGAGGGGAGAGAAATCCAAGCACTAGCCTCTCCACCCGGCCGGCTGCAAAGTGCGCGAACCAGGCCGTTTGCAATCCGTTTATTTGCATTAAGGCCCATGAATCATTGTTTACCGTAAGGAGAAGAATTGCAGCAGGTTTGAATAGCCCGGCTTAAGAAAACACACACGCAGACACACACATACAAGCACATACGTGCACACGCACAAACACGACACGCACACACTCGGCGTTCAGACCCAGACACTTCCTACCGCCGCCGCCGCTCCAGACCGGGCCCGAGGGCGTCGCGGGGAGAGGAGACACCCCGGGGGCCCCGCTCGGAGCGCCCGGGTGGGAGCTGACAGCGCCCGCAGCAGCCCCGGCCCGCAACTCGCTGCAACTTTCCCGCGGGCGTTGCGGGCGCTTCCCCGCCGCCGCGGCCCGTCCCCCGCCGCGCCCCGGGCCCGCACGGACCTGGACCTGGCTGGAGGGAGCGGCGACTCCGGGGACGCGACGTGGCCGTCGCCCCGCGCCCGGCGGCCCGAGCAGGGCCCGGGCTTGGGGCTCCGGGCTCCGGGCTCGCTGCGCTGCGGAGCGGGCGCGCAAACCTTCCGGGTCGCCTGCTGTTCACTTCTGGTTCTGCAAGCGCCGAGGCGGCGGCGGGGCGGCGGGGTTGCGGGGCGGCGGGAGGTGGGTCTGCAGCGCCGGCAGAGCCCCCCGCACCGCACCGCACCGCGCCGAGGCGCCCGGCTCCCGGGGGTGCGAGCCGCGTCGGGCCCCCCGCCTCTCCCGGTGTGCGTCGCCCGTCCGGCCCCGGGGGCTCCGGCGAGTGGGCAGCGGCGGCGGGCGGCGCGCAGGGGAGGGGGCCGCGGAGGCGGGCCGCGTGTGGGGGGCCCCCCGCTCGGGCCCCGGGGCCTCGTCTCGTCTCGCCGTGGCCGCCGCCGCCGCCGCCGCCGCCTTGCAAAGTTGCGCTGCGCCCCCCGCGCCGGAGGCAGAGCCACAAAGGAACTCGCCGGGCCCTCCGCCCGCCCGCCCGAGTGAGCCGAGCGGGGAGGGCACACAGGCGCTCGGCCCTAGCTAGGCCAGCCTCTTCCCCAATGTGGGGGTTCTCGGGGACCCGGAGGCCTCGGTCATTGTCCCGCCCAGCCCGGGCCCTCGGCAGGGGGACGACGCTCCGGCCACCCGGGGCCTGGCGGGCCACTGTCCAGCACCAGGCCCAGACCTGGGGGGCCTGCAGGCTTGGAAGGGACCCGTGGTCACCACCTGAGCACCAGCTCTAGCCTGCGCGCACACTCCCGGCAGACGTGGTGGTGGTGGTGGTGGTGGTGGTGGTGGTGGTGGTGGTGGTGGTGGTGGTGGTGGTGGTGGTGGTGGTGGTAGGGTTTGTTTGTTTGGATTTGGGGATCAAGACGAGGACAGGGCCACAAGGTAGAAGTTTGTACAGGCCAGGCCACCACCACCACCACCCCTATTCCCTAGCTAGGCCCCGGTCCTCCCTGGCACTAGGCCGCGCCCCCTCCCCAAAGGGTGGGGTCGCCAGCCGCTGTCAACAAGGTCCCTGCGAGGTGGCACCGGCGCCGGGCACGGCGGTCCCCCAGCTCCAGACCTCAGAGCAGAGCACCTCGGTGCGAGGCTCCTCCTCCTCCCGCCCTGCCCTCCCCAGCCAATCAGTCACGAACGGCCTCCGGATTCGGCCTCCAAGCTGTGTTTGGACCCCGCCAAACTTCACCACCGAGACCACCAATCCTCTCTGGCTCCGACTTCTTTTGGCACCCCCTCCACCCCCCTATCCCCAGCCTGCAGGCTGCAAGAGGTCAGTGCCGGCCCTGCCCTCAGAAAGCCCACCCCCATGGTCCCCACAGAGGAATCATGCCACCTCTCTCCTGCCAGTGTGGGGTACAGGGGACCCACCTTCTGTTATGCTCTACTGGGATCACTGCCACAGCCAGCTGCACAAAGGCTCTGCCCTCATGGCGCTTACGGTCTAGAGAAGTGGGTCAGTGTTGCCAACAGTTTGGGGTAGTCTGTTCTCTAGCCCCAAGTTCAGAGCTGGGTGCCTAGCTGAGAGCAGGGCACAGTCTGTTCGTGTGGCTGGAATTCCTGGGAATTGGCAAAGCACTGGGGGCGGGGGGAGGGAGAGCACAGGCCAGGCCCTTCTTCCCAGGTCTGCACACAGGTCTTCGAGAAGTGGACACTAGAGTAAGCTGGATAGAGAAGAGGGACAGAGTCCAAAGGGGAAAATGGGATGACTAAAGTACCCTCCCAGTACGATGAGGTTGTAAATAAATTAGAAAGGGCAAATCTCTCCTGGCAGAAGAACCCAAAATAATATGGGTAGCTCAGCAAGGAGGTGGCACCTGAGGGGTGCACTCATAGCGGCTTCCTTCAAAGCACAGGCTCTGAAAGAGAAGAGGTAAGGGGATTTTCCAGGGACCACAGGGACCCACAATCTCAGGTCATGCCGATGCTTGATGCTTTGTGATGAAAAGGACATTCTACCCCCTTTGGGTTTCCCATAACCTATTGCTCTCATGAGAAAAACATTATAGCAACCTGTCAATAGGGACTCCTAAAACCCTAAAATTTAATTCCTCAGAATAGCTAAGGTCACCAAAAAGCAAGGATTATCTGGGAAACCAGCAACCCCCAGGAGCCTAAAAAGGCACAACAGGTGATTTGGAATCCTGAAAACACTAAGGCAATCTTAGTGTTAATGGAAGCCCATTAACAGTATTTGTCAAAGGGCTCCATGATACCATTGGTAAGGCCCCATCTTGCAAGTGGGGCTGCAGGTGCAACCCCAGCACTGTCTATCTGTGTACTAGGCATGATCTTGAATAGCTTGTCATTTGGGATTCTGCAGCAACATAGCAAAAGGTGAAATGTCCTTACAACACAGACAAGCATGGGGCTCCCTGGTCATTATAGGGTCAACAAAAAGGGAAGGGGACTCAAATAATAATAATCTATCACTAAGGGGCCGGAGAGATAGCATGGAGGAAAAGCATTTGCCTTGCATGCATAAGGTCAGTGGTTCAAATCCCGGCATCCCATATGGTCCCCCAAGTCTGCTAGGAGCGATTTCTGAGCTAGAGCCAGTAGTAACCCCTGAGCGCTGCTGGATGTGACCCAAAATAATAATAATAATAATAATAATAATAATTTATCACTAAAAATGCCCTTCAGTAATTGCAACAAGTAAAATAATTTTTCTTGAAGTACTAAATTAAGAGAGAAAGCCGGGTGAGGGAGTTTACAGGGAAATTCTGTAAAAATAAATTTTTTTTCAAATTTTCTCTAACTAGCCTTTCTGAAAATAATCTACCAGCAACCTCCAAAAATATCCAAAAAGTACCCAAACCCAAGCTATGTCATTGTTGATGTCATTGCTCAAAGAATTCATGTTTGCTTCTGCATTTTAAGGGCCAAAAATGTTGCTGTATTAGTTCTATCACTGTAATTCCCAGCCATGCAAAGGGGCAAAGAATAGGGAGGGTAGGAGCTGAATCCTAAAAGCTTTGGTTGCTAAGCTTGTAAGGGATTTCAGGGGAGAATGTAAGGTTTGACCTCTATCTTCCTCACCTGCCTCCTGTATAAACATCTACAGGGCAGTGCTCCCTGCACATTGCTGCCTGGGCCTTGGTCTTCTCCCTCCGAGGCCTTGGCACCAGGAATCCCCTGAACCTGCAACACATTCTCATGTCCTTTCATCCCGTCTTTCCTGGCCACTTGCAACCTTCCTCCTAGTCTTAGCAGAGACATTCTCTGCAAGGCCTTCTGGGATCTTCTGCATTGCTGTTAATGTGATCTGAAGGAGTCATTGTGGGTTGAGGTGCACCAAGTCAGAGATAAAGAGGCTGTCTTTGCTGTTGGCAAACTTTTCTTTAGCTCCCCCAAATCCGGCCACATCTATACCTCCCAATTCCCTGAACACACCATGTTCCTCTGTGCCTCCCAGTTGCTGCTCTTCCCATTGCCTGTGTGTCTTAGTCCTTCCTTCTTCTTATCTCCACAACACCAACTTACCAGAGCTGTGCTCAAACATCACCTTTTCTCTGAAGCCATTCCAAATCCTCAGCACAGGAAGAGCATTCTCCTCTTCATGCCCGGTACATTGACATTCCCTACCACACTATTGGCAAAGCCACTCTGCAGGGCCTGGGACACATTTGGTGCATGCACAGCTAGCCAGCTGTCGTCCTTTCTATTCCTCATCTCCTCCACGCAGTCCTCCACTCCTCATCTTTCTCCCTTTCCATTAAATTTCACAATAAAGGGATTGGTGAGGTGGCGCTAGAGATAAGGTGTCTGTCTTGCAAGCGCTAGCCAAGGAAGGACTGTGGTTGGATCCCCCGGCGTCCCATATAGTCCCCCCAAGCCAGGGGCAATTTCTGAGCGCTTAGCCAGGAGTAACCTCTGAGCATCAAATGGATGTGGCCAAAAAAACAAAACAAAACAAAATTTTCACAATAAAAATTCTGCTACTTCTGAGTATATCTGTCCATTAAAGTAAAGTAAATTTTTGGAGAGCTATGACTGATTTTGTGGGTTTCTGTTTGTTTCTTTGGACATTTTTTTGGTGGATACCTTTTTATAAAACTCATTTACTAATTCAAGTATTTATAAAGCACCTAATTCTGTGTCATACATTGGACCCCAGTTCTTGGGGGATGCAGTGAATAAAAGCATTCATTTGTATAGATAAGATCATGCCATTAACAAGAGCTCTAGCTCAGCAAGGGACTATCTAGTAGAATGATTTTCACCAGGACCACATGCTTATCCTGGATTCACTGATCTTGACATTTATAAGTCTGGGCTGGTGAATGCCTGCCCTCTTGAAGCTGCAACCACTAAAAAGTGTGCTCTTCTCACTTCCCAGGACAGAGAAAAGAGACAAGAGAGTTGGGCACAAGTCATACTGTGTATGTCCCAGACAGGCAGGGACACCACTGTCCATGATGAATCAGAGGGAGCTTCCCTGCATAAGGGAGGCTGAAAAACCTTGGAGGAAAGAAGTGGACATCAGCGAACTCGCCCACATCTGTTTCAGAAGACACCATTTAATAACCACTCAGATCATTGTTTAATTAGTCATAGAAAATCTACAAAGAGAGGTTAGAAGTGTCAGGAAAATTGCTCAGAACTTAATGGCCAAGAACTTCCCAGAAGATACCTTTAAAGCTGAGCTCTGGAAAGGGATGAGGGTCAGAGAAGGGAATTTATAGCTGAGAGAAGAGTGTGATATTTCTAAGACAAGGAGGGCAACAGAGCTGGAATAGAATGGGGTTGGGGGTATGTGAAATGGCACTTGGGGCAGATGTCCCAGGTGGATCCCAGCAAGGATTTAGAATTTGAGCATGAGAGCAATAGGAAGTTATGGGGAGGCAGGTGCTAAAGCAAATAATTAACATGATCAAATTTCTTCTCAAAAGATCCATGCAGCTGCCAGGGAAAAAATCATGGCTAGAAATGGAAAGAAGGAAGGCTTTCAAAGTCTTCCAGCTGGGAGATAGTGGTGGCAACAGATAGAGACAGAGGTGGAAAGCAGTAAGCAGCTGGGACATAGGAAGATGCCATGACTACAGAATATTGGGCCTGTTAGTGTGGGGGGTGGGAGAGCAGCAGGTGGTATCCCCAAGCACATAGTCCCTCCTTATTATCCACACCAGCTACCCACTTCCTCAGCCTTCCAACCAGCAAGTAGATTCCCATTAGAAAGTGAAATCAGTCTCAATACCAACAATGCACTTTCTATGTTCTTTTTGTTTTTTGCTCTGCTTTTTGTTTGGGGACCATACTGGGTAATGCTCAGGGGTTACTCCTGGCTCTGCACTTGGAAATTATTCCCGGTGGTACTCAAGGGGCCATATGGGATGCTGGGGATTGAACAGGGGTTGGCCACATTCTAGGCAAACCAAGTACTCGCTGTACTATCTAGACAGACCCATCAACCCAGCACATTCTAATTAGTCATTCCCAGGAGCCCCAAGAAGGAAGGCTGGAAGGCATGGGATCCCACTTCTCATAAGTCTTAGATCAGGCCTTATCTTGTGGACTCCTGGTCCAGTGCTCTTTCCCAGGAGATGAAAACTCCATCTATATGGGGTGTGCTATGGCCTGAGCTGAATATTTGGATGAATGAATGAATGAACAAACAGGTGAGTTCTCTGCCCATTGTCCTCTTTGCCTTTTCCTGTTTTGTCTTCCTTGAGAAGTTTGTGGCATTTAGAGTTTAGAGATGAGGTTGAATAGAGCTAGGTTTGAACCCTGACTTTGTCAAAGATGTAGAATCTAGGCAAGGGACTTTCCCTAACCTCAATTTTCTCATGTCTAAATAGGATGTGATAAGACATACTGCATGAAGCAAGGACTCTGTGAAGCATGCAGAAGGCCAGAACCAAGTGACTATTATTGACTTCTTGGATTCATCCACCTCACCTCTCCTGAAAATTGCTCCCTGACAACGCTGCCCCAATAGGAACATCATGAGCCCTTCTCTCATGCACCTGCCTGGTTAGCATGAGGGAAAAGGTGGCACTTCCATCCCAGATTGGCCACTGTGCCTTTGGTACATGATGGCAGAACTCTCAGTGGACATGAAGCATTTCTACCTTTTCCATTGAGGAAATGAATCAGCACTTGACCCTTTCTTGGTGAAGTAGCAATTTTTTTTTTTTTTGGTTTTTGGGCCACACCCGGTGATGCTCAAGAGTTACTCCTGGCTATGCACTCAGAAATCGCTCCTGGCTTGAGGGACTATATGGGACGCCGGGGGATGGAACTGCAGTCCATTCTAGGCTAGCGCATGCAAGGCTTACCGCTTGTGTCACCGCTCCGGCCCTGAAGCAACAATTTTTAATTTATTTGTTTGTTTGGTGTTTGAGCCATACCCAATGGCACTCAAGTTAGTCACTCCTGACTCTGATTTTAGGAATCACTCCTGGCAGGCTCTGGAACTGTATGGGCAAACCCTACACATTGTGCTATCACCCTAGCCCAGTTTTTCTGTTTGGGGGCCACATCTAACTATGCTCAGGGCATATTCCTGGCTTTGCATTCAGAGATTACTCCTAGCAATACTGGGGGACCGTGAGCAATGACTTATCCATCATAATTTCTCAAACCCCTGAAACAGCAATTTTGGAGGCATTTATGTATATTCTCAGAATGTCCCTGAGCTGAGTTGGAAATGGAGATTTAAGTTTTCCTCCAGCATAAAAATGGTGTCCCCCAACCTTCTCATTGACCTGCTCTCTGCCCACACCCACCACTCTCAGCTAAACCAGCTCAGCCTCTGTGCTCCAGCTGCATAAACTTCCTATGAGTTGGGGTAAGGCCAACTGAATCTTTTTGGACACAATCTTTGCTTCTCCTCCCCACTCCACATACACACACACACACACACACACACAGACACACACACACACACACACACACACACATGTTGACCGTGCTTCCCACAAGTTCACACCCACCATGCTCCTGTTTCACTTAGTGAATTCCTACTCACCCCAATATATCATGGCTCATTGTCACAGCCTAGGCAGGGAGGAGTATGGCATACATGTGATACCCAGGATACTCTCCAGTGCTACAGACTTTATTGCATACTCTGCCCTACGGTTATTCTACATTCAGATTTTTAGTCCTACCACTAAACATCAGATCATAAATTAGGTTCTCATTTTGTTAATTAGTTCAAGAAAAAGTAATGAATACTGACTACTTGGAGGCAACTGGGCTCAGAAAATGAGAGTGCTAAAATATGTGGGCATTGTCCTGAAATGTAAGGAGGGAGGGAGCCTGTGGACAGATGATGGGATTTGAAGGATTGGCGAAACTTATTCTTTAACTCTCTGATCGTTGCATTGATATACAGGCTTCATCTCTCATATAAGCCTTTAATTAAAGCAATTGCAAGAGGACCAGAGTAATAGTGGATTATTATCAGAGTAATAGTGCTTGCCCTGCATGCAGCTAACCCAGGTTTAATCCCTGACATCCCACAGTCTCCCTTGAGCCCCGCCAAGAAAGATTCCTGAGCATTGAGCCAGCAGTAAGCCCTGAAAGGTAGTAGTCAAAGAAATAAGATAAAATATGGGGCCAGAGTGATAGCACAGCGGTAGGGCATTTACCTTGCATGTGGCTGACCCAGGACCGACCTCAGTTCGATCCCGGGTGTCCCACATGGTCCCCCAAGCCAGGAGTGATTTCGGAGCGCATAGCCAGAAGTAACCCCTGAATGTCACTGGGTGTGGCCCAAAAACCAAAAACCAAAAAAAAAAAAAAAAAAAAAGGCGGGGGGAGGAAATCGCTCCTGGAGGGTTCAAAGAAATAGATAGCACAGCAATAGAGAATTGCCTGCACGCAGCTGATCCAGGACTGTGATTTGAATCCAGTATCTCATATGGTCCCCCATTTTGCCAGGAGCGATTTCTATGATTTCTAAGCTCAGAGTCATTAATAACTCCTGAGTGCCGCTGGGAATGACCCAACTCCCACCCCCAAAGAAAGAAAAAATAGCTTTCTGTTTCTTCTCTGCTGACCTGGCCAACAAACATCTAAGACTACCAATGCCCTGGGACCCACCCTCGGTAAGAAGGACCTGCCCAATGCACGTGGGGCCTAACCTGCCTGGTGATTGGGAGCCCAGAGACTTTTAAAAAAGCCAACCATGCGGCCTGCTCCTTTCTGTTTCTTCTCTGCTGACCTGGCCAACAAATATCTAAGACTACCAATGCCCTGGGACCCACCCTCGGTAAGAAGGACCAGCCCAACGCACGTAG